>CAKNYM010048154.1:45661-70532 GCA_932195095.1 Andricus curvator | reverse complement strand
CACTACGCATGAAGTTAGCTAACAGGTAACGCGTAATGAGGAACGCAATATGAAGTTGTCTGAAATGCATGTCCTTTTTAGAAAAGGAAAAATGCAACTGTCGGGTTAAAAATTATTCTGCTTCGGTTGACAATTCAACTTTTTTGTAGAAAATTCGTAGTTTTTACAAAAAAATTCAACTGTTTGGTAGAAAATTTAACTATTTGTTGGGAAAATTACGTATTTTGTTGAAAATTCGTCGTTTTGATTTGAAAATTCAACAATTTGATTGATTTTTTGTTGTTGACTAACACATTTTTTAAAATTTTTAAATTCAGCTATTTTGTTGAACATTCATCTTTTTGGTTTCGAAATTCATCTCTTTCTGTAGAAATTTCATCTTTTTTTTTCTGATAAAAAATGCAACTGTGTGGTTAAAAATTAATCTGTTTCGGTTTAGAATGAAATATTTGTTAAAAATTCACATTTTCGAGTTGAAAATTCACCTTTTTGGGTAGAACATCAATTTTTTGGTTAAAAATCAAGTATTTTGTTAAAAATTCATCTTTTCAGATTGAAAATTCAAATCCTTGGTTAAAAGTTGAACTAATTTCTAAAAAGTTCATTTTTTTGTTGAAGATTCATAAATTTAGTTGAAAATTCGTTTTCTTTATAATTTTTTTAACTGAAAATTTACCTATTTTGTTGAAAATTCAATTCTTGGATGTAAATCAACTTTTTTGTTAAAAATTCGTATCCTCTGGTCAAAAATTCAACTGCATTTGGCTTCAAAATTCAACAAGTTGGTATAAAATTTAACTATTTGGAGGAAAAATTACGCCTTTTGTTGAAAATTCGTCCTTTTGGTAGAAAATCAATTTTTTTGGTTAAAAATCAAGTATTTTGTTAAAAATTCAACAATTTTGTTAAAAAGTTAAAAATGCAACTGTTTTATTGGAAATTCGTCTTTTTGACATGAAAATTCAACAATTTCATTGAAATTTTTTTTTTTGACTAACAAATTTTTTGTTATTGAAAATTCAGCTATTTTGTTAAAAATTCATCTTTTTGGTTTCAAAATTCATCTCATTCTGTAGAAATTTGGTCTTTTTTTTTCTTTTAAAATGCAACTGTTTACTTAAATATTGGTCTGTTTCGGTTGTGAATGAACTCTTTTGGTAAAAATTCACATTTTTTATTTAAGATAGGAATTTTTTTGTTTGTTAAAAATGCAACTATCTGGTTAAAAATTAATTTGTTTCGGTTGATAATTAACTTTTTTGGTAAAAATTTAGATTTTTTATTTAAAATTCAACTGTTCTGTAGAAAATTGGTAGTTTTGGCTCGAAAATTCAACAATTTTGAAGAAAATTTAACTATTTGGTGAAAAAATTACGTATTATGTTGAAAATTCACCTTTTTGGTAGAACATCAATTTATTGGTCAAAAATCAAGTATTTTTTTTTAATTCATCTTTTAGATTGAAAACTCAAATGCTTGGTTAAAAGTTCAACTACTTTTAAAAAAGTGTTTTGTTTGTTTGAAGATTCATAAATTTAACTGAAAATTCGTTTTTTGCTTTTTTGATTGGTTGTAAATTAAATTTTTTGTTAAAAATTCATATCCTCTGGTTAAAAATTCAACTGCATTATAGAAAATTCGTATTTCGGCGTCAAAATTCAACAATTGGGTATAAAATTCAACTATTTCGATTTTGCTTCTCATTTTTTTGTTAAAAATTGATTTTTTATGGATTCAAATTCAACTATTTAGTCAAAAATTGTTAGAAAAAAAAAAATAAATTAAAATTTAATCAAATAAAATTTGTACTTACATCACATCCATTGTTCAAACTATTTATTTTAATTAATTTTTTCTGAAAAAGATCTTCTCCTTTCGCTCCGCTGGGAATCGAACCTCAGAACTTCCGATTGCCGGTCGGGTTCTTTCCCATTAAGCTAGTAGAGAGTTCGAGAGAAGAAACTTTTTCCAGAAAAAACACGCATTATTTTGCTAGATGGTACAAGTCAAATTTTTCAAGGAATCTGTATTATCATCAGAGAATTACAGGAATTTTGTAACGTCTTTTCAGACCAGATGGAGATCTGAATAAAAAATTAGTTTTATTAATTTTGTCTGAAAAAAGATCTTCTCTCGATCTCTCTAGTAGCTTAATGGGAGAGCACCCGACCGGCAATCGAAAGTTCTAAAGTTCGATTCCCAGTGGAGCGAAAGGAGAAGATTTTTTTTCAGAAAAAAATTACTTTTTAATTCATATCTCCATCTAGTTTGGAAAGAAATAAAAAAAATGTATGTTATTCTCTGATGATAATACAGATTCCTCGAAAAATTTAACTTGTACCCTCAGCAAAATAATTCGTTTATTTTCTAAAAAAAAGTTTCTTCTCTCGATCTCTCTAGTAGCTTAATGGTAAAACACCCGACCGGCAATCAGAAGTTCTAAAGTTCGATTCTCAGTTGAGCGAAAGGAGAAGATCTTTTTTCAGAAAAAATTAATTAAAATAATTTTTAATTCATATCTCCATCTAGTCTGAAAAGACGTTAAAAAATGTCTGTTATTCTCTGATGATAATACAGATTCCTTGAAAACTATTTATTGGTTAAAAATTCAACTATTTTATTAAAAATTGATGTGTAAAAAATAAATTTTCTTGGTTTATAATTCAACTATTTGGTTATAAATTTATGTCTTCTGTTGAAAATTCATCTTTTCTGGTAGAAAATTAATATTTTTGGTTGAAAATTCATCTTTTTGGTTGAAAAATCATCTCTTTTGTTGGAAACGAGTTTTTTTTTCTCTAAAGAAAAGCACAATGTTCTAATTTACTTAAAAGCAGAGTTTAATTTAAAATATACGAGTCTCTTCTGTCCATGCATTCAATAAACGAAATCGATTATAAAATTCAACTTCCGGTAATAACTTCTGACTGTTCCTGTCAAACTTTACTTTCTATTGTGAAACGTATTCATAAATTCATTTTGATTCAATTTCGAAGATTTGAACGAAATTCCAGTAGATATTCAAATTCTCGACTCGCAGCAATTATTATTATTATGCCTGGAAATTTGGATAATCAAGTAGGCAATAGTGTTCTATCTCACAGTTGCACCCACATAACCGCAAATAATGAAAAATAAGTAATTGCGAAAAAAAATAAATAAAAAATTAGTTCGAAAAGGACATAAAGTAGCATGACAAAATTTACTTTATCATCCAGTTTTACCGATCAAATAAGATGAATGATTATCAACGAGATTTGAAAACTGGTTCGTGGATTTTGTAATTTAGATAACATTCTAATTATCCCTATGAAATTAAAAACTACGATATTTTTTACATAAAAATATTAATTTGGATGAACCTAATTTCTCAGATCCTGATAAACCAGAACCTCATTTGTTTACTAAAAAGAACGGCATAGCAATCAGAAAGCTTTTGGTCAGTAATCTTCCACTAAAGGTCAGTAAAGATTTCCATTTCTAGTGATAATTTTTTTTTTACTCAAAAAAATTAATTAATTCGGAAAAAAAACTATCAGACAAAAAAGGAGGATGTGGAATTTGCATTTTCGAAATATGGACAAGTGGATAAATGTAATTTGAGAAGAGACTGCAGGTGTAATTGCATTCGTGCATTTGTCACTTTCAATAGTGCCCAAGATGCTTTACAGTAAGAGGATACCTACTATTGGGTCGTCCATAAACATTAACAATTTTTTATTATTTTGACCTCCCCCCTCCCAACCCCAAAAATTAATGTAGTCCAAAATTTTCTCAAAAAAGGGGAAACAGGGTGATTTTTAACAAAAATAGGGGAATAATCACTAAAAAAACTAAAATCTTTTACATAAAATTAATTTTCTACCAAAGAGACAAATTTTCAACCGAAAAAGTTTATTTTTCACGAAAAAAATGAATTTCCAACAAAATAGTTAAACTTTTAAACAAATAGTTCAATTTTCAAGTCAAAAAGACAATTTGTTTCAAAGACAGGTAAACTTTCAACAAAAAAGTTTATTGTCAACCGAAGAAGATGACTGTTCTGCCTGTAAAGATGAATTTTTCAGTTCAAAATGCGTAAATTTTCCGAGATAAAGTTTCTTTTCTCGATCTCTCTAGTAGCTTAATGGGAAAAGCAACTGACCGGAAATCAGAAGTTCTGTGGTTCGAATCCCAGCGGAGCAAAAGAAGATCTTATTTTAAGAAAAAAATTAATTAAAAAAAATACTTTATCAAAGTAGTTGAATTTTCAACCTGAACAGATGAATTATTAATCAAATGGTAGAAACTTCCGAAAAAAAAGTTCAACCAAAAACCGTTAAATTTTCAAGCCAAAAACGAACTTTTTAGAAGACAGTTGAAATATAACTTTCCTAATAAGAGAACAATTTTCGATTAGTCGAATTAAACAAAAAAAAAAAAATTTTCAAAAAATATTTGAATTCTCAACCAAAAGAATTAGTTTTCATCAAATAAGTTTAATTTTCTACCCAAAAGATGCGAATTTAAAAAATGTTAACTTTTCAACCAAACAGGTGAATCTTAAAAAAAAATTTTTTGGCAAAGTTCAACCAAGTATTTAAATTTTCAATCCAAACAGATTAAATTCTAACCAGATGAATTTTTTACAAAATACATCAATGTCTAAAAAAGTTGTTGATTAAAAAAAAAGGCGAATCGTCTACAAAATACTTGAATTTTTAAACCGAAAAGTTGAAATTTTCAACAAAAAAGTTTATTTTTAAACAAGAAAGATGATTTTTCTGGAATAAAAGAAGAATTTTCCATCCAAAAAGACAAATTTTGATAAAACAGTTGAATTTTCGAGAAAAAAAGACAACTTTATAGAAGTTATTTGAATTTTAAACTTAAAAATATGAATTTTCAACCAAAGAGTAGAATCTGTCAAAAAAAAAAAAAAAAATTAACCGAAAACAGATGAATTTTTAATAAAAAGACGAATTTTTTAGAAGACAGTTGAAAGATGACTTTTTTATCAAAAGAAGAATTTTCGACTAGTTGAATTTAACGAAAATAAAAACGATTTTTTGACAAAATGGGTGAATTCTCAACCAAAAACTTGAATTTACAACAAAAAAGTTAAATTTTTGAAATGAAAAAAATTACTTTGTAACAAAATAGTTGAATTCTCAACAAAATAATTAATTTTTTAACATAATAGTTGAATTTTTAAGGAAATAATTTAATTTTTAACAACGCAGTGCAATTTCTAACTAAGTAGTAGTTATTTCAACAAAAAGGTTAAATTTTCAAACGAATAAAATGATTTTTTGACAAAATAGTTGAATTTTGAACAAAACACTTGAATTTTTAACTAAATAGTAAATATTTTAACAAAAAAGTTAAATTTTAGAACAAAAAAGTTTACTTTTTAACAAAATAGTTGAATTTGCCACAAAATAATTAAATTTTCAACAAAATAATTCAATTTTCTACTAAAAAAACTAATTTTTAACAAAATATCTAAATTTTCTACTGAAAAAACCTAATTTTTAACAAAATATCTAAATTTTCAACAAAATAATAAATTTTTAACAAAACAGTTGAATTTATAACCAAATAATTGATATTTCAACAAAAAAAGTTAAATTTTCAAACGAAAAAAATTACCCTTTAACAAAACAGTTGAATTCGTTTTCAACCAAAAAATGAAACTTTTCTACCATAAAAGATGAAGTTTCTACCAAATGGTTGAATTTTCAACTTATAAATTATGAATTTCCAACAAAACATGGTATAGTTAAATTTTCAGAGAAAAAAATTAATTTAAAAAATAAGGAATTTCAAAAAAAAAAAATGAATTTTCAATAACAAAAGATTAATTTCTAACTAAAAAGTTGAATTTCCGACCAAAAAGATGGATTTTTCCAAAGAGAAGAATAATGGTCTACCAAAAAAGATTAATTTCAAACAAAATACATTAATTTTCTTCAAAGCTGTTAAATTTTGAAAAAAAGTGAATTATCTACAAAACAGTTAATTTTTCAACCCATAAAGTTGAATTTTTAATCCCAAGAGTAAAATTTTCAACAAAAAAGTATATTTTCAAACAAGAAAGATGACTTTTCTACGATAAAAGATGAATTTTCCACCCGAAAGGGCAAATTTTTAACAGAGCAATTGAATTTTCGAACAAAAAAGACAACTTTATCAAAGTAGTTGAATTCTAAACTTAAAAAGACGAATTTTTGACCAAATGCTAGAATCTTCCAACAAGAAAAAAAAATTCAACCAAAAACAGATGATTTTTCACGGCATGAAGACAAATTGTTTAGGAGACAGTTGAATAAAACGAAAATAAAAACGAATTTTCAAACAGTTTTTGAATTTTCCACCAAAAAGATTAATTTTCAACTAACAAGTTCAATTTTCTAACCAAAAAGATAAATTCTCGTAAAAATAAATGAATTTTCTACCAAATAGTTGAATTTCCAATTTATAAAGTATAAATTTCCAACCAAAAATGGAACAGTTAAATTTTCAGATAAAAAAATAATTTTTCAGCAAAAGAAACAAATTTAAAAGAAAAAGTTAAACCTTCAACCAAAGAAGTGAATCTGATAAAAATTTTGTTGACAAAGTAGTTCAACCAAGTAGTTAAATTATCAATCCACAAAGATTAAATTCTAACCAAATAATTTAATTTTCAACAAAAAAAATTAATTTTTAACCAAATCGTCGAGTCTTCCAACAACAAAAAACTGAACCGAAAAAAAGTTAATTTTAAAGTCAAAAAGTCGAATTTTGTTAGAAGACAGTTAAAAGATTACTTTTCTACCAAGAAAAAAATTTTCGACTAGTTGAATTTAACGAAAACAAAAACGATTTTTTGGCAAAATAGGTGAATTCTCAACCAAAAAGATGAATTTTCAACCAAAAAGGTCAATGAAAAAAATTTTGGTTTAAAAAAGTATTTCAACCAAGTACTTGGATTTTCAATCCAAAAAGATTAAATTCTAACATAATAGTTAGATTTTCAACCAAAAAGTTGGATTTTCAACAAAATACTTCAATTTTTAGAAAACCTGTTCCATGAAAAAGGCAACAATTATCTACAAAAAAGTTGAATTTTAACCAGGAAAGTTGAAATTTGAACCCCAAATTTGAATTTTCAACAAAAAAAGTTCGTTTTGAACCAAGAAAGATAACTTTTCTATGATAAAAGATGAATTTTTTATCAAACGACGCATTTTCAACAAAATACATCAATTTTCAACAAGGTTGTTGAGTTTTTAAGAGAAAAAAGCGAATTATTTACAAAACAGTTCAATTTTCAAACCGAAAATATAATTTTTCAACAAAAAAGTTAATTTTCTAGAAAATAGCTTGTTAAAAAAAAAATAGTTTCATTTTCGACCAGATATTTGAATTTTCGAAAAAACATATGAATTTTCAACAAAAAAGTTAATTTTTAACAACATTAAAAGAAAAAGTTTTAACCAGTTGAATTAAACGAAAATACAAACGAATTTTTTTCAAAATAGTTGAATTTTCAACAAACAAGTTTAATTTTCTAATTCAGAAGATGAATTTTCAAATTTTAACCCTGAAAGTTGAATTTTAACAAAAAAAGTTTCTTTTCAACCAAAAATGTTGACTTTTCTACCATAAAAGATGAATTTTTAACCAAAAAATGAATTTTCAACACAGAAGTTACAATTTCAACCAAAGAAGTGAATCTTAAAAAAAAATTTAATTAGTTGAACCAAGTAGTTGAATTTTAAATAAAAAAATCTGCCCGCTTTGCGGGCACATTCTCATCGCGCGCTTCGCGCGCGGCTCGCTTCGCTCGCAAGTTTCAGCGCGCCTACGGCGCGCACCTGTTGGATCTCGCGCTTCGCGCTCGATTAGGTATTCATCTCGCGCTTCGCAGGCTAATACTCTTTTAGTAAGCTTCATCGTTATGACCTGCTTTTGGTTTAATTATGTCAGTTTTACATAAAAATAAGAACTAATTTACTTAAGGTTCTATCGACCTTAAGGAACACATTCTCATCACGACACTCGCGCTTCGCGCTCGATATTTGGTATGATCATCATGTGAACCTCGCGCTTCACGCTCGTTTCTGTTCATCGTATAATAGAAACCCAAAAGTTTGAGCGCGCTAGCTGCGCGCAATTTGGTCGTCGCGCTTCGCAACGACCATATGTTATGTTCAATGTTCTTCAGATAAAAATGACTAAAGTTGTATTTGATTTAAAATGAAGAAGGTAATTTCTTCACTTCAGCGTATATTTCCGTATCTTTATAATAAATCCTACAATCAGAAAGATTTTTTTCCAACTATCTGAAAAGGGGAGAAAAAAAGTATTTAAGTCGTTTTTGGAACATATATCTTGCTTTTTCATTCATAATCAAACCGACCCCTTGACTACCATGTGATTCCCTATCTACTCCTGACCATATTTCGAAACCTCAATCAAAGTTTCAGTCCATTCCGAGGCTACTTTATTGTTTGTATTATTCATGTTTAGATTGTACACCCAACTACCACCTTTATGCGCGAAATTTTTTTGTGCGATTCGAAATCATGCCCAAGTTAAGTAGTGATTCGTCGTATAGTGGAGAGTCCAGTTCTTACGTCAGTCCCACCGAAACTTCTGTTACGGGGGGAGGGGGAGGGGCGAGGACAAGGAATGGAAACCGAGAGAGTCGCAATTGGTTGATGTTTTATACTGAGAAGGTCACCAGCCTTCAGTAGCGTTGTATTAGATAGGAGTTCATATGTTTCCATCTGCGCATTCCCGGCCCACCTCTAAACGAGGAACCAATAACTCTGTTTTTTTTTTAAATATATATATATTCATTTCGTCTATTTGGAACATAGTTCTTGAAATATAAATGTAATAGTCGAATTTTTTCACAGAAATTATTTTAGTAAACAAAGATCAAAACGCATTCTGAAATAAAAGTCAGATTTTCAGTCAGAATAAATTGTTTGAATTATTATTATATTTTATTGTTTCAATCGTTAGAAATAGTATTGAGAACATAAAAACAATGAAATATTGTGAAAAAACACACCCGAGATGAAAAATAAAGTAAATAAGCAAAGTTTTGATGAGAATGTGCCCGCTTATCGGGCCGATTTTTTCACTGTTAATGTTATTTTTTACGAATAAAACAAAAACTACACATCCTATCAAAAAGTGACCCATGAGAAATGTGTAGATCTTTTTTGAATGCACAATTTTAGTCCAGTCATGATTTGTCGTATCTTGTATAGTTTGACCGTGAAATTGATTTTTTTGATTTTTCATTATTTCTTGTGCAATAAAAATATGAATTTTCGATTTTTCAAGAAAATTCAAAAAGTCGTTATGATAATCTTGTAGGACGTGCGAAAAGAAACACTTTTCCTATCTTGACTTTTTTTCGTATCGTGCGTTGTTTGGCCGAAAATGTTAAATTTCGCTTTTTTGGGGGGATTTTGAAAATGCTGTAACTCGGAAAATTTTCTTTTTATCAAAAAAAGTCGTAAGGATAAATTGTTTAGATTTTCGAGTACTATAAGCGCCCGCACATATAATTTTGAAATTTGGAAAAAAGTGGTCTAAAAATTTTTGAAAATGCTCTATCTTTTTGAATTTTCATCCAAAATGGCTGGTTAACGAACTCGATTTCTCTTTTTGCCCCCTGAAACTGTGTGCCAAAGCACAATCTAATCCGATTAGTGTTTCAAAAGTTATCCGATATACAGACGACGACGACGACGACGACGACGACGACAACAACAACGACAGACAGACAGACACCGACGTAAAAACCATTTTTTCTGACTCAGGGGGCCTCAAAACGTCGACATTTGATGGAATCCGCGAAAGTCATTTTTCACATAAAACCAATACTTTCTCATTATGATGAGAATGTAAAAAGATTAATTTCTAACCAAATAGTTAAATTTTTAACCAAAAAGATGGAACCGAATATATAATTTTTGAACAAAAAAATTAATTATTCACAAGATAGTTAAATTTTCTTTTAAATAGTTACATTTTTATAAAATTAGTTTCATTTTTAACCGAATATTTGAGTATTCAACCAAATATATGAATTATCAGAAAAAGTAAATTTTCAACCAAATTGTGGAATTTTCAAGCCAAAATATAACAAAGTAGTTCAAATTCCACCTAGGTAGTTACATTTTTAACTTATAAAGATGGATTGTCAACAAAAAATGTAATAGTTAATACTTCTACCAACAATATTTTTATTTATAATAAAAAACATTTGAATTCAACCAAAAAAGTATAGTTTTCAACTTATTGACAAAATAGTTACATTTTTAACAAAATAAATTCATTTTTATTCAAATAGTGGAATGTTCAACCAAGCGAGAAGAATTTTAATCCGAACCAAAAATATAAAAGTAGACTTGTCAACCAAAAGTAGTTGGATTTTCTGAATGGGTTCTATTAATACAGTTTACATTTAAGCGAAAAAACGAGAAAAGGGGGAAAAGGAAAAGAGGGGAATAGAGAAATGAATGTGAAGTCTGAAATAAGAAATAGATTTTCCAATTTACACTGAAACCTCGATTTATGCAACTTAACTGATGCAAACGCATGCGCTAAGAGTGCGGCCCTCATGCTGTTTGTCACGCTTGACTGAGCATCAGGTCTACGAACGCACGAAAACACTTTACTAAAATCGAGGTTCCAGTGTATTAAGTTATTATTAAACTATACAATTGCAGGACCATATGTTGCCAAATTTGTTCAAATTTATCATCAGGAAATATACTAAATTTTATCTAAGGTGGTTACTGAAGTTGGTAACGTAACTTATGGACGACCCCTATATTTTATATTAACATATAATATTTAAAAAAAAAGAAATATAGTTTTAAAAGTGTCTCATAAAAATTACTCTAACTTTTTTAAGAGCCAGAAAAGCAGGTTATGAAAATCTGATTCAACTGTACGATCGAACTTTGATGGTAGAACCTGTATATTCCTGGTTTCAGCCTGACAGAAGAAACAAACTTGTTAATTTAAAACGAAAAAGGGATAAAACTCCTGAACTTTTAGAAGAGCCACCAATAAAAAAATTAAATGAAGATTGCTTAATTCGCATTTTTGAGTACCTTCCAATACAGGATAAACTCAGTACAGAAAGAGGTAAAAAGTATTTAGAGATGCAGTACTAACGGTTAGCGTCGGACCACTAATCGGGTGCCGACTTCTTAAAAATTAGCCTTGACTTTGAACGGTGATAACGCCGTCAAAAATGAAGATAAAAATATTTAAAAAAAATGGTTGGAAAGATTATTTAATTCTGCGTTCAATGAGCCCTAGCTGAAGTAATTGGGCCTTGTGGGTATTTAGTTATCACGTGAAGAAAACAAAAATAAAATTCTATTTTTTAAGAAATTTGGTAACTTCTGTCAGGAGCTGAGAAAATGAATAAACTCATTTTCCTAGCACCTGCCAAGAGTTGAAGTACAAAATAAAAATTTTCATTTTTGAATTTTGCAAGCGATACCTTCTGAACTTCCTTCTGTTGCTAAAAAAATACATAAATTTTCTTTTATTTAAAATAATTTGTTCAGAGGTTCCACTAGGCCGTTTTAGATTTGAAAATGAATTAGCATAGTTTTCGATTTGTGAAAAACACCACTTTAAGGCTGAAAAATAATGAAAAATATAAGAATTCCAGGAAATTTAAATGAGTTCAGGATACAGTGAAAACAATTCAGAGTGAATTAAAAAAAATTAAAATTAAATTAAAAAATATTCGAAGGAATTAAAAATTAAAGTGAATTCCAAAGAATTCAGAAGAATTCACGATAAATTAATATGAGTGTAAACAGAATTCAGGGAAAATTCAATAGAATTTAACAAAAATTCAGAATATAAAGAAGTCAAGAAATTGAATAAAATTCGAGTGAATTTAGAGAAATATAAGGGAAATTAGAAGAATTCGCTAAAATTCATAGAAATTCAGAGTACATTTTCAAGAAATTCAATTGAATTCAAAACAATTCAAAATTATTAACAAAATTCATTGAATTTATCAAGTTTACAGTGAATTAAAAAAAGCCGAATTAAAAAAAAAACACTGAATTGAGTAGAATTAGGTGAATTTAGAAGAATTAAAGTGAATTCAAAAGAATTTAAAACAATTGGAAGAATTTAGGATAAACTAATAGGAACTGAGGGTGAGTTCCAAATGAATTTCGAAAAATCCAAAATATTTAATTGATTTCAGTAAAACTGAAGTGAATTTAGATGAATTTCAGGGATTGCGAGAGAATTAGATTTAATTGACACGAATCCAATATGAATTAAAATAATTCAGGGTGAATAAAAAATAATTCAAGTAAATGCAATGACTTTTTTAAAATAAAAAATAAAAATTACATTGAATTCAGATAAATGAGAGTCAATATAAATCTGAGAAAATTCAGAAGAATTCACGGTGAACTTAGAAGTCTTCATGATGAATTGAAAAAAAATGAAGATCCAAAAAGGATCCATTAATTTGAGTGGATTTCAAGGGAGTTCCAAGACGTTCTAGGCGAATTAAAGAGAATTTAAACGAATTGAGAATAATTCAAAGGAAATTCAAAAGAATTAAAAGGAATTCAAATGAATTCAAATCAATTAAAAGGAAGTAAAAAGAATTCAAAGGAATTGGAAAGAATATAAAAAATTCAAAAGAATTTAACGGAATTCTAAAGAATTTAGAAGAATTCACGATAAATTAATATGAATTCAGGGTGAATTTTAAATTAATTCCAATGAACTACAAGAAATTGAAAAAATCCAAAATATTCAATTGATGTTAGTTAAACTTAAGTGAATTTCAAAGAATTCATGGAAATTCAGGAGACTTTAATGAAATTCGTGAGAATTTTAGTGTACTGAATAAAATTTTAAAAATGAAAAAATTTTCATTGAATTGAGTAAATTGGGAGTAAACAGAATTCAGGGAAAATTCAAAAGAATTCAAGTGAATTAAAAAAAAATCAGAAAATAAAAAAGCCCATAAATTAAATGAAATTCGAGTGAATTTATAAAAATATAAGGGAAATTAGAAGAATTCGTTGAAATTCATAAAAATTCAGGGTACATTTTTAAGGAATTCAATTGAATTTAAAACAATTCAAAATTATTAACGAAAGTTACTAAATCTATCAAGTTTAAAGTGAATTAAAAAAAGCTGAATTTGAAAAAATCCACTGAATTAAGTAGAATTGAGTGAATTTAGAAGAATTAAAGTGAATTCAAAAGAATTCAAAAGAATTGAAAAATTTAGGATAATCTAATAAGAACTGAGGTGAATTCCAAATGAATTCAAATAAATTTTGAAAAATCCAAAATATTTAATTGATTTCAGTAAAACTAAAGTAAATTTAGATGAATTCCAGGGAATTCAAGACAATTAGATTAAATTGATACGAATCCAATATGAATTAAAAAATTCAGCATGAATTAAAAATAATTCAAGTAAATGCAATGACTTTTTTCAAATTAAAAAAAAAAAATTATCTTGAATTCAGATAAATGGGAGTCTATAAATCTAATAAAATTCAGAAGAATTCGCGGTAAACTTAGAATTCTTCAGGGTGAATTAAAAAAAAATGAAAATCCAAAAGCAATCCATTAATTTCAGTGGATTTCAAGGGAATTCCAAAATATTCTAGGTGAATTAAAGAAAAATTTAAAGGAATTGAAAATAATTCAATGGAAATTCAAGAGAATTAAGAGGAATTCAAAAGAATTAGAAGGAATTAAAATGAATTAAAATGAATTGAAAGGAATTAAGAAGAATTCAAGGAAATTGAAAAGAATATAAAAAAAAATTCAAAAGAATTCAAAGGAATTCCAAAGAATTTAGAGATCATTGAAGTCACGGTCAATAAAATAAAAAATTTTAACTCTTAAATCTGCAAATTTTTCAAGTTGAATTAATAAAAGGTAAATTACACGTATACAATTTTTTCAACTAAGCAATTTTTAAATTAGAAGTTAAACTGTTTTAATTTCAAGTTTATTTAAATCAATAATTGTTCAATTGTTACTCATATATCAAAATTTATTTTTGTTTTGAAATACTTTTAAGTATTCTCTTAAAATATTTTTTTCGAAATGAAAAAAAAATTTTAATATCCCCAGGAAAATAAAAACTTTTTATTAATTTTAAAACCTTTCAAAATCCTCTAAAACTTGAAATTCATATTTCCAAATTTTTATAAATTTTTAATTGTTCTTGAAATTTTTTAGAAACTACTAAATATCTTTTAAAAAGATTCGAATTTTTCCAAACATTTTTTGGAAATACTATAAAATTTAAAAAATTGCCTTAAAACTTTGCAGATTTTTTTTGTCAATTTTGGAAATCTCTTTAAATATGCTTTTAACATTAATGTTTCAAAATAAAAAATAATTTTGAATTTTCCTGGGCATATTATAAACTTTTTTTAATTCTTTTGAAACCTTTCAAATTTCTTAAAAAACGTATACATTTTTTGTTCTAAATCTGCAAAAATCTATATTTTGATTTAAATTATTTGAAGTCATTTCAAGATTTGAATTAACTTGGAATCTTTTCAAAACTTTAAAATATCTTTTCAACTTACTCGAATTTTTTCTAAATTAATAAGTCTTTAATTTGTTCAAATGAAAATTCAAAAGTTTTACTTATAAAGTAAGTTTTTTTTTTAAATAGAACAATTAAAAATCAGCTCTTTGAAATTTTAATGATTCGAGGGTTTCTATTTCAAACAACTTAGTTTCAAATTTTTTGGTTTTAACTATTTAACTTATAATTGTTTCAAATAAGCAGTCAAATATTGCTAAATATCAAACAAATGTTATTTGTCTTAATTAAAAACTTTCAAATTGAATAGGTTAAAAATGGAATAGTTAAAAAAAATATTTAAAAATATTTTATTTATTAAACAACATTTATTTGTAATTTTGAAAAAATAAACAAAATTAAAATTTTGATTTATAAAAAATATTGGCGAAGTCAACTAATTGTTTTAAAATTTAATAATTTTAGACTCAAACAATATTTGAATAGAATTTTAAATTTAATCAAAGCGTTGTAACTATGTATTAATGTAAAGTTATTTTAAAATTTTAAATAGTTTATAACAATTTAACTTAACATTTGAAAAAAAGTTGCAATCGAACTTATATCAAATTTGTAAATAATTTTAAAAAAAAAGGAAAGATTTTTTTAAATTGCGTTATATCATCATGTGATATGAAACTTGTGATATTTCAAATAATTGAATAGATATTTCTTCTGAAAATTTGTACGATCAAAAAAAAATTCACCGGCATTTCCCGGTTAAAAAAAATTATCTTAATTCTGGAAAGCGCTGTCACTTAGGAAAATTAAATGATTAATTTTCCTAGTACCTGAAAAAGGTTGAAGTTGAAGTTCAAAATGCCTTAAAAATCGGAATTTTATTTTTGTCTTTCTCAAGTGATAACTAAATGCCCACAAGGCCTAATTACTTCGGCTAGGGTTCATTTCACGCAGAATTTAATAAGCTTTCCAGCCTTTTTGAAAAAAAATTTTATCTTCATTCTGGACGGAGTTATCATCTTTCAAAGTTGAGGCAGCGCAGCGGTCCGATCCTATCCATCGGTAGCGTATAAATCTAGATTTGAAAATTGCAATTTCTAATTTCAAATTTTTGTGATTTAAAAATTTTTTTTTCCAGTATCAAGGCAATTTCGTTCAGCAAGTTTTAAATCCTGGAGCAAAGTGAAATCGCTGAAAAATTCATGTTTCAAATCCGAAAACACTATAAGCAGTACCTCAAATTTTAATAAAGTCCTACAAAGATGCGGCCGATACATAAAACGAATCAAACTCAATTCCGATAACAATGAATACAACGAACAGTCACTATTCATGCTGCCAATTTACTGCCAAAAACTTCGTTTCCTCCATGCATTTTCCCTGCCATCTTCGAGTGCACTCAGAATTTTGGCATTTCGCTGTCAAAATATTACTAGCGTCGAACTTTCTCTGGAAAATCGTGATAAGGAAGCTGACGAAGATTTTTCTCAGTTATTTGCCCTCAACAAAAAACTTAAGCATATTGACATCTGTCATGGTGTAATAAGTGGAGTCTGTCTTTTACATTTGCCTCCCAAGTCGATCGAGTCGATCGTTTTGGATAAATGTTTGTCATCTGCTCGTTACTTATCAGAAGCAAGTACCTATTTCTATATATCTAGTTTCATAAATTTCCTTCGAATGGGGGTATAAAATAATGTTCGTAATATATACTCAACTCCCGATATAAGGGCTGCATGAATAATTTCGATTGGATTTGGACGCATGACGCAACCTGATGCAACTAACGCGCGGAGAGTGCAGCCCTTGAGCTGTAAACCAGGGGTTCTTATATCGAGAGTTGAGTGTAATCAATTCGGAAATTTTTTTATTTATTTTTTTGTAATTTGAAACCTATTTTAAGAAATTGCAGACATCAGAGTCCAAAATGCTCTCGAAACAGGGAAAATAGGTTGGTTTTTCAAAAAAATTGGAGAATAATAGGGAAATAAATCTCTTCTAAAAAATTCATAACCACATTGAATTCCATATTTCAGGTCCAAATATAACACATTTCCAAAAAATAACTAAATTTTCAAATAAAAAAGATTAATTTTCAACCAAATGGTCTTCCACAAAAAACGGTTGCATATTTAACGAAATACTTGCATCTTCAAGCCAAAAAGACGAATTTTTCAGAAAACAGTTGAATTTTAAACTAAGATGAATTATCAACTAAGAACTTTTCTACCCAAAACGAATTATTTTTGATCCAAAAGAACGAATTTTCTATCTCAACAGACGAATTTTCAACAAAATAGTTGAATTTTCGAATAAAAAATAATTACTGTTCAACAAAATAGTTGAATTTTCAAAAAAATAATTAAATTTTTAGAACATAGTTATATTTCTAACAAAAAATTAGATATTTCAACAAAAAAGTTAGATTTTTGAGAAAAATTTTTTTTTTAACAGAATAGTTGAATTTTCAACAAAATGATTAAATTTTCAACAAAATAGTTGGATTTTTAACCAAATAGTAGATATTCCAACAAAAAAGTTTAATTTTCAAGCAAAAAAGTTTAATTTTTAACAAAATAGTTAAATTTTCGACAAAATAGTCAAATTTTCAACAAAATAGTTCAATTTTCTACTGAAAAAAAAACAATTTTTAACAAAATATCAAAATTTTCAACAAAACACTTGAATTTACAACCAAATAATTGATATTTCAACAAAAAAGTTAAATTTTCGAACAAAAAAAAATAATTTTTCACAGAATAGTTGAATTTTCAAAAAAATAATTCAATTTTCAACAAAACAGTTGAATTTTTAACTCAATAGTAGATATTTCAACAAAAAAAAGTTAAATTTTCAAACGAAAAAAAAACTCTCCAACAAAATAATTAATTTTTCAACAAAATAGTTGAATTTTTAACCAAGTAATTACATTTTCAACAAAACCGTTGAATTTCTGACTAAATGGTAGATATTTCAGCAAAATAATTAATTTTTTAACATTAATACAGAAAAAAATAATGTTTAAAAAAATATCTAAATTTTCAAGGAAATTATAAATTTTTTAAAAACATTTGAATTTACAACCAAATAATTGATATTTCAACAAAAAAGTTAAATCTTGAATCGAAAAAAGTTACTTTTTAACAAAATAGTTGAATTTTCAACAAAATAATTCATTTTTGAACAAACTAGTTGAATTTTCAACCAAGTAATTTAATTTTTAACAAAATAATTGAATTTCTAATTAAATATTAGATATTTCAACAAAAGAAGTTGAATTTATAACAAGAAAGATTATCTTTTAACAAAATACTTGAATTTTCAGCAAAATAATTATTTTTTTAACATTACTACTGAAAAAACTAATTTTTAACAAAATATCTAAATTTTCAAGAAAATAATAAATTTTGCACAAAACAGTTGAATTTACAACCAAATAATTGATATTTAAACAAAAAAAGTTAAATGTTCAAATGAAAAAAATTACTTTTTCAAAAATAGTTGAATTTTCAAAAAAGAATTAATTTTTCAACAAAATAGTTGAATTTTTAACCAAGTTATTCAATTTTCAATGAAACTGTTGAATTTCTAACTAAATAGTAGAAGTTTCAAGAAAAAAAGTTTCATTTAGAACAAGAAAGATTATCTTTTAACAAAATAGTAGAATTTTCAGCAAAATAATTATTTTTTTAACACAATAGTTGAATTTTTAAGGAAATAATTTAATTTTCAACAAAGCAGTGCAATTTCTAACTAAATAGTAGATATTTCGAAAAAAGTTAAATTTTCAAATGAAAACATTATTTTAGAATAAAATGGTTGAATTTTCAACAAAACAGTTGAATTTCTAAATAAATAGTAAATATTTCAACAAAAAAGTTTAATTTCGAACAAATAAGATTATTTTCTAACAAAATAGTTAAATTTTCAATAAAATAATTAATTTTGCAACAAAATAGTTGAATTTTCAACCCAATAATTTAATTATCAACGAAACAGTTGAATTTCTCACTAAATAGTAGATATTTCAACAAAAAAAGTTGAATTTAGAGCAAGAAAGATTATATTTTAACAAAATAGTTGAATTTTTAGCAGAATAATTCTTTTTTTAACACAATAGTTGAATTTTAAAGAAAATAATTTAATTTTCAACAAAGCAGTGCAATTTCTAACTAAATAGTAGATATTTCGAAAAAAGTTAAATTTTCAAATGAAAAAATTATTTTAGAACAAAATGGTTGAATTTTCAACAAAGAGTTGAATTTCTAAATAAATAGTAAATATTTCAACAAAAAAGTTTAATTTGGAACAAATAAGATTATTTTCTAACAAAATAGTTAAATTTTCAACAAAATAATCAATTTTCCAACAAAATAGTTTAATTTTTAACCAAATAATTTAATTTTCAACAAAAGGGTTGAATTTCTAACTGAAGAGTAGATATTTTAACAAAAAAGTTGAATTTTCGAAATAAAAAAAATACTTGTTAACAAAATAGTTGAATTCTCAACAAAGTAATCAATTTTTCAACAAAATAGTTAAATTTTTAACCAAGTAATTTAATTATCAACAAAACAGTTGAATTTCTCACTAAATAGTAGATATTTCAACAACAAAAGTTGAATTTAGAGCAAGAAAGATTATAGTTTAACAAAATAGTTGAATTTTTAGCAGAATAATTATTTTTTTAACACAATAGTTGAATTTTAAAGGAAATAATTTAATTTTCAACAAAGCAGTGCAATTTCTAAATAAATAGTAATTATTTCAACAGAAATGTTGAATTCTCAAACGAAAAAAATTACTATTTGACAAAATAGTTGAATTTTCAACAAAACAGTTGAATTTATAACTAAATAGTAAATATTTTAACAAAAAAAAAGTTAATTTTCAAACAAGAAATATTATTTTGTAACAAAATAGTTAAATTTTCAACAAAATAGTTGAATTTTTAACCAAATAATTAAATTTTTAACGGAATAGTTGAACATTTAACCAAATAGTTGAATTCTTGAAAATAAAGTTAAATCTTTGACCGAAAAAGACGACTATTCAACAAAAGAGTTGAATTTTCAATAGAATAATTAAATTTTAACAAAGTAGTACTTTTTATCAAAAATAAACTGACGAGCAGTATTTTATACCAAATATTTAAATTAATATTTAAAAAAGATACATTTTTAACCAGAAAGAACGGTATAGTTAAATTTTCTATTAACGAAATTAATTTTCAACCAAAGAGATGAATTTTGAACTAAAATCATGAATCTTCAGCAAAATAATGAATTTTCAAAACGATCAATTTTCAACCAAGAATAGAATTATTAAATTTTTAGTTCCAAAAATTAACTTTAAACTAAAAAAAAACACAATTTTTATCAAAGTAGTTACATTTTTAAGTAAAAAGATGAATCTTCAACTAATAAAATGAATTTTTAAGAAAGTTGCTCGAATTTCAACCAAGTAAATTAATTTTCAAACAAAAAAGACGAATTTTTAACTAAAAACGATCAATTTTCAGGCAAGGAAATTGATTCAGAACAAAAAAAAATTTTTTCACAAAATAGTTTAATTTTCACCAATAAAACGAATTTTTAATCAAATAGTTCAACTTTCAACCAAGTAGTTGAATTTCCAACCAAAAACGATGGATTCTCAACGAAAAATGAATTAGTTGAATTTACAGTTAAGAAAATTGATTTTCTAGCAAAAAAATGTCCCAGAAAATAGTTCAATCTTCAACCAATAAAATAAATTTTCAATAAATTATTTCAACTTTCAACCAAGTAGGTGAATTTTTGACCAAAAAGATGACTTTTTACCAAAATATTTAAATTTTCAGAAAAATAATTGAATTTTCATCTAAATAGTAGAATTTTTAGCCATAAGAGATGAATTCTAAAGAAAAAATGTGATAGAAGACATTTGAATGAAAATTAATTAATTTTCAGCCAAAAACAGTTGAATTTTCTTATTGGGTTCTATTAATTCAGTTCGCATTTAAGCGAAAAAACGAGAAAAAGTGGAAAAAGGGGAAATTTCTTGAAATAGGGGAACAAGGAGGAGTTCTTGGAAAACGGGGGAAAAAGGGGAATAGGGGAAAAAGTGTGAAGTCTGAAATTTTTGTATTTATTATTAAAAATTTTCAGGCTGTTAAAAATTTTCGAAAATTGTACGAGCTTAATTTGAGTGACTGTGATATTACTGGCCTTATACCAGCTCTTGGATCTTGTGCCAAGACTTTGAAGGTCCTTTTCTTTCAAGATTGCATTTTGAAGGCGAGACATGAAGCGCAAGATATTAAACTTTTGATAAATCTCAAGGAATTGTGGCTTTTATTGAACCACTGGGTCACGGATGCATTTCTAGCGCACGTGGGTCAAAATTGCAATTTAATTTCTTCCGTCTGCATCATTGGTAAATATAAAAAAAGTTTTAAAATTCAGAAAATTATATTCCATCAATGAAAACTCTCCTATTTAATATTCCAACAATATTTATTTCGATTTAAAATGCTTTTATGGTCAAATAGTTATGAAATTATGTAACTGAAGTCTGCAACGTTTGTAAACGAAAATACATTTTTTTTTAATAATTCAAATAATTTTTTTTTATTATTTGGCCAGAAAGAGTTTTAACTATATTATTATCGGACAACAGCGTTTTGTCCACCCACGCACTCTGAAAGCTATAGAAACACTTTCAAAAAATTCTAATTTTCGTTTAGACGTCCAATTCATAAGTTTTCTCTAAATAATTAATTGTAATTGATGTCGGACAACGCCAAAAAGAGTTTTAACTTAATATTCTTCACGAACAACTGCGTTTCGTCTACCCACGCACTCTGAAAGCTACAGGAACTTTTTTGAAAAATACTAATTTTTATTTAAACTCCCGGTTTTCTGATTTTCTTTCATTAATTACTTATAGTCGATGTTGGACAATACCAAAAAGAGTTTTAACTTAATATTATTATCGAGCAATAGCGTTTTGTCCATCCACGAACTCTGAAAGCTATAGGAACAGTTTTGAAAAATTTTAATTTTCATTTGGACGTACAATTCATAAGTTTTCTCTAAATAATTACTTGTACTTGATGGAGGACAAGGCCGAAAAGAGTTTTAACTCAATATTATTATCGGACAACTGCGTTTCGTCTACCCACGCACTCTAAAAGCTACAGGAACTTTTTTGAAAAATTCTAATTTTTCTTTAAACTCCCGGTTTTCCGATTTTATTTTACTTAATACTCATAATCGATGTTGGGCAATGCCAGAAAGAGTTTTAACTTAATATTCTCATCGAGCAACAGCGTTTTGTCCACCCACGCACTCTGAAAGCTATAGGAACACTTTGAAAAAATTCTAACTTTCATTTACACGTTCAATTCATAAGTTTTCTCCGAATAATTACTTTTACTTGATGTCGGACAATGTCAAAAAGAGTTTTAACTTAATATTCTTCTCGGGCAACTGCGTCTCGTCTACCCACGCACTCTGAAAGCTACAGGAACAGTTTTGAAAAATTCTAATTTTCATTTAGACGTACAATTCATAAGTTTCTTTGAATGATTATTATTTGTACTTGATGCCGGAAAATACTCAAAAGAGTTTTAACTCAATATTCTTCTCGGACAACTTCCTTTCGTCTACCCACGCACTCTGAAAGCTACGGGAACTTTTTTGAAAAATTCCAATTTTTATTTAAACTCCCGGTTTTTTGATTTTCTTTCATTAATTACTTATAGACGATGTCGGACAGTACCAAAAAGAGTTTTAACTTCATATTTTTATCAGGCAACAGCGTTTTGTCCACCCACGCACTCTGAAAGCTATAAAAACACTTTCAAACAATTCTAATTTTCATTTAGACGTCCAATTCATAAGTTTTCTCTAAATAATTACTTGTACTTGATGTCGGAAAATGCCAAAAAGAGTTTTAACTCAATATTCTTATCGGACAACTGCGTTTTGTCTATCCACACACCCTGAAAGCTATAGGAACTTTATTGAAAAATTATAATTTTTATTTAAACAAAATAAATTAATTTTCAACTTAAAAGGATGAATTTTCAACCAAAACAGACGTATCTTCAACGAAATACATGAATTTTCAAATAGAAAAAAAATATATATCCAACAAAATAGTTAAATCTTTAACTAAAGAATATAAATTTCAAACAGAAAATGGAATGGTTAAATTTTCATTTAAAAAAATAATGTTTAAGAAAAAAAAAATGTTAACAAAATATTTAATTTTTCAACGAAAGCAATGAATTTTCAACTGAAATGATGAATCTTCAACACAAAAAAAAAACAATTTTAACAAAGTAGTTCAACTTTCAACCAAAAATGATGAATTCTCAATAAAAAAGGTAATAGTTGACATTTCAAACAAAAAACATTTTCATTTTTAATCAGTCGCAGTTGAACTTAACCAAAAAGACGAATTTGCAACAAAATAGGTTTTATATTTATTTAGTTATTTATATTTATATTTATATTACAAACAAATTATATTTTTATTACTTTATTATTATTATTATATTATTATTTATTTATTATTATATTATTTTATTATTCATATTTATTTATTTTATTTTATTTTTGACCAAAAAAAAACGAACTTTTAACAAAATACATAATTTTTTTTCAGTTAAACAAATAATTTCGAACGAAAAAAGAGGACTTAACAAAAACTTTTATAGTTGATATTTCAACCAAAAAATGTTTTTATTTTAAATCAAAAACAGTCATATTCAACCAAAAAACAATTTTTCAACAAAATAGTTGAATTTTCTTTCAAGACAAAAAAAAATAACCAGATTGTTGAATTTTTATGTCAAAAAGGCGAATTTTCAACAAAAAAAGTTGCTTTTCAACCAAATAATAAAATTTTTATCGAAAAAGATGAATTCTCGATGAAAAATGTAATAGACAAAATTTCAAACAACAAAGACGAATTTTCAACAAGATTTTTTTATTTGGAACCAAAGAGATGAATTTTTAACATTATACATGAATTTTCAGCTACAAAAGATCAATTTTCAACAAAATAGTACAATTTTAAACAAAAGAGATAAATTTTGAACCACGAAGATTAATTTTTTACCAAAGAAAGACGAATTTCAAACAAAATATATGAATTTTTAACTAAAAAATCCGCCCGCTTCGCGGGCACATTCTCATAGCGCGCTTCGCGCGCGGCTCGCTTCGCTCGCAAGTTTCAGCGCGCCTAGGGCGCGCACCTGTTGGATCTCGCGCTTCGCGCTCGATTGGGTATTCATCTCGCGCTTCGCGCTCGATAATGTATTCACCTCGCGCTGCGCGCTCGGACACATTTGTCGTCTAGGTTTTCACACTTCGTGTCCTCGCTAGTGCACGCTTCGCGGGCTAATACTCTCTTAAAGCTTCATCGTTATGACCTGCTTTTGGTTTAATTATGTCAGTTTTACATAAAAAGAAGAACTAATTTACTTAAGGTTCTATCGACCTTAAGGAACACATTCTCATCACGACACTCGCGCTTCGCGCTCGATATTTCGTTTGATCATCATGTGAACCTCGCGCTTCACGCTCGTTTCTGTTCATCGTATAATAGAAACCCAAAAGTTCGCAACGACCATATGTTACGTTCAATCTTCTTCAGATAAAAATGACTAAAGTTGTATTTGAATTAAAATGAAGAAGGTAATTCCTTTACTTTAGCGTATATTTCCGTATCTTTATAATAAATCCTACAATCAGAAAGATTTTTTTCCAACTATCTGAAAAGGGGAGAAAAGAAGTATTTAAGTCGTTTTTGGAACATATATCTTGCTTTTTCATTCATAATCACACCGACCCCTTGACTACCATGTGATTCCCTATCTACTCCTAACCATATTTCAAAACCGCTTATCAACACCCCATTTTCTATGTTTCTACTTTCGCATCCCTTTTTCTTTGTCTCAGGTACACATAAAATATCTAGTTTCCTAGCATGCATAGTTTCTCGTAGTTCTCTTACTTTAAGATCATTCACTCCTCTAGCATTCCAAACACCCAGTCTCCATTCATCGCCTGAAACTCAAACTTTACGTTTACCGTGTGTATGCATTTAGTCAATCAAAGTTTCAGTCCAGTCCGAGGCTACTTTATTGTTTGTATTGTTCATGTTTAGATTGTACACCCAACTACCACCTTTATGCGCGAAATTTGTTTTGCGAGTTGAAATCATGTCCAAGTCAAGTAGTGATTCACCGTATAGTGGAGAGTCCAGCTCTAACGTCAGTCCCACGAAAACTTCTGTCACGGGGGGGGGGGG
>CAKNYM010048154.1:22239-45561 GCA_932195095.1 Andricus curvator | reverse complement strand
ACGCATTCTGAAATAAAAGTCAGATTTTCAGTCAGAATAAATTGTTTAAATTATTATTATATTTTATTGTTTTAATCGTTAGAAATAGTATTGAGAACATAAAAACAATGAAATATTGTGAAAAAACACACCCGAGATGAAAAATAAAGTAAATAAGCAAAGTTTTGATGAGAATGTGCCCGCTTATCGGGCCGATTTTTTCACTGTTAATGTTATTTTTTACGAATAAAACAAAAACTACACATCCTATCAAAAAGTGACCCATGAGAAATTTGTAGATCTTTTTTGAATGCACAATTTTAGTCCAGCCATCATTTGTCGTATCTTGCATAGTTTGACCGTAAAATTGATTTTTTGGATTTTTCATTATTTCTTGTGCAATAAAAATGTGAATTTTCGATTTTTCAAGAAAATTCAAAAAGTCATTATGATAATCCTGTAGGGCGTGCAAAAAGAAACACTTTTCTTGTCGTGACTTTTTTTCGTATCGTGCGTTGTTTGGCTGAAAATGTGAATTTTCGTTTTTTCTTTTGGATTTTGAAAATGCTGTAACTCGGGAAATTTTCATTTTATCGAAAAATGTCATAAGAATAAAATATTTGAATTTTCAATTACTATAAGCAGCCGTACATATAATTTCCACCTTTGGAAAAAAAAACGGTCCAAAAAATTTTCAAAATGCCCTCACTTTTTGAATTTTCATCCAAAATGGCTGGCTAACGAACTTGACCTTTCGTTTAGGAGACTAAAAGAGTATACCAAAGGCCAGTCAAATCGGTCAATTCTTTCGAAAGTTATCGTGTTCACAGACAGACATACAGACAGACAGACAGACAGACACATTCGTAAAAACCTGTTTTTTGGGTTCAGGGGGTCTCAAAACGTGGACATTTGACAAAAACCGGGGGGGTCAAATTTTACACAAATCTAATACCTTCTCTAGATGAGAATGTAAAAAGATCAATTTTCGACCAAAAATGCCACAGTTTAATTTTCAACGAAAAAAGATGAATTCTCAACTAAAAGTGTAATAGTTCATATATTTGAAAAAAAAGAATTAGTTTTAAATCAAAAACCGTTTGATTCAACCAAAGACTAATTTTCAACAAAACAGTTGAATTTTTACCCGAATGAAATTATTTTCTTTTAAAATCGTTCAATTTTGAACAAAATGGTTAAATTTTCAACAGAATAATTAAATTTTTAACAAAAAAAAAATTATCAAGTAAAATAATAAGTCAAATAACTGGAAGTTAAATTTCCGGTTTAAAAAATTCATTATCGACCAAGGAGAAATTAATATTTAGAAGGAATCTGTATTACCATTAGAGAATAACAGGAATTGTTAACGTCTTTTCAGACTAGATGGAAATATGATTAAAAAATTATTTTGATTAATTTTTTTCTGAAAAAAGATCTCCTTTCGCTCCGCTGGGAATCGAGCTTCAGAACTTCCGATTGCCGGTCAAGTGTTTTCCTATTAAGCTACTAGAGAGATCGAGAGAAGAAACTTTTTTCAGAAAATATAGGCATTATTTTTCCAGGTGGTAAATCAAATTTTTTCAAGGAATCTGCATTATCATCAGAGAATAACAGAACTTGTTAACGTCTTTTCAGACTTGATAGAAACAAGATCTTTTTTTAGAAACAAATTTATTAAAATATTTTTCAATTCATATTTCTATCTAGTCTGAACAGACGTTAAAAATTCCTGTTATTCTCTAATGATAATACAGATTCCTTGAAAAAATTTGAATTACCACCTGGCAATCGGAAGTTCTGAGGTTCGATTCCCAGCGGAGCGAAAGGAGAAGATCTTTTTTCAGAAAAAAATTAACTGAAATAATTTCTAATTCATATTTCCATCTAGTCTGAAAAAATGTTAAATTGATTCATTGTCTTAAAAAATACTTGTGAACTGCATTTCAAAAGCAACTAAAAAAATAACTATTTTGGATAAAAATTCAAAATGTTAGCACATTTTGAAAATTTTTGAGACAACTTTTTTTAAGATTTGAAAACTCTATGTACGGTTATTTGTAGTACTCAAAAAGACTAACAAAATAACCCGAAGACTTTTTCTGATAAAAAAAAATTACCGGAGTTATAGCATTTTCAAAATTCCAAAAACCAAACGAAAATGAACATTTTAAGCCAAACAACGCACGATATGAAAAAAAGGCAGGAGAAAAAAATGTTTCTTTTTGAACACCCTGCAATATTGTCATGAGATTTATCTAAATTTTCTTGAAAAATTGAAAATTCAAATTTTTATAGCACAACAAAATAATGAAAAAGAAAAAATTCCATTTTGCGGTCAAACTATACAAGATACGAAAAAAAGATGAATTGACAAAAATTGCGCAATCAAAAAAGATCTGCAAATTTGTTATTAATCACTTTTCAATGGGACGCGTAGTTTTTGTTTCATTTGTAAAAAAATTATTTAAGAATAAAATAAATTAAATTTTTGGACAAACGACACAAACCACGAAAAAATTAAAAGACAAAAGTTTTTCATTCAGAAAAGAGCTACATATTTTTTATTAATCATTTTTTGATAGGATGCGTAATTTTTGTTTCAATCGTTAAAAATAACATTAACAATAAAATTTTTTTGTTTGGAAAAACGACGTTAGGAACGAAAAAAGATGAATAGACAAAAGTTGTTCAACCAAAAAAGATCTTCAAATTTGTTATAAACTTTTGTTATAAAAATACATTTAAAATAAAAAAAAATTAACTTTTTTGGAAAAACGATACACGCTACAATAAAATTTTATCTAACAAACTTTTTCGCCTAAATTACATTTACAAATGTTCTTAGAACTACTTTACGCTAGGATACATATTTTTGGTTCAAATCGTAAAAAATAACATTAAGCATAAACAAATTGAATTTATGGAAAAACGACACAAGTTGCAATAAAATGCATAATAACAAAATTGTTTTTCTTATTGGATGCGCACTTTTTTTCAATAAGAAAAACAAGACAAACAAGACAAAATCGAGTGCGAAGCACGAGGTGCGTGATGAGAATGTATTCGTTAAAGCCCAAAGAGCTTTAACAAAAGAGAATTCACAATCACCAAATTACAGTTGTCGATGATTTGACCTTTAATTTTAAAAGGTCTGTGCACAAATGTGGGGGAAATACAAAGACTGAGCGCGTAGCGCGAGGTGAATATATTACCGAGCGCGAAGCGCGAGAACCAACAATGGCGCGCCCTTAGCGCGCTCAAACTTGCGAGCAGATTTTTTTGTTTATTATCGTTGCTTACTTTAGTTACATATAAAATTATTATTTTTTGTTCAGTTTATCAATAAATTTTTGGATAATTAATAATTATTTTACAGGTTTGAATGAAGTTACAGACCTAGGACTTTCCAGCATCGCTCTATTACCAAAACTGGAGTGGTTAAACATAACCCTTGAGATTACAGGTTCTGGATTAGTAAAAATGCACAATTTACGGTATCTAGAAATTTTTACAGAAAATACTTTAACTGAAGATGCCTTATGCGAAGTAATTCGAAACGCTCAAAATTTAGACACTATCAAAACTAATGATGAAATTTATACTCGAAATGACTGTAAAGTAATAGAAGTTGCAGTAGAAGTCACTAAAGCGAGAAAAAATGGTTTGATATTGCACATTATTTTCCAAACTACTTCCGAGAGAGACAAAGTGGAACATTTAAATGGAATTTCACCGAACCTAGTATTCGATCTCATAATTTGAGTTAAAAAAATGATAAAAAGCCACTGATATCAAGAAAATTGATAAAAATTTTAAACAAAGTATAGAGTTTTAGAATTGCAAAAAGGTTTTCTGAACAATATTTCAGAAAATATTCATTCTCTGAATTTATTTCAGTTACGAAAAATATTTTTTAATACATATTTATATCAAACTATATTTTTTACGCAGCCTTTTTTTAATACAATGTAACGTTTTTTTAGTTAATTAGATTTATTTTGATTATTTAGGTTTTAAAAAATCTGTCCACGTTTGTATTATGTATTGTTATGTACACTTTCAAAAGAAAAATATTAGGTAAAATCAAGAGATAATTGAACATTGTTCTAAATTAATTTCTGATGGAGGAATGTCATTGTACTGTAAATAAAGAGTGTAATGTAATTATTATTATGATTATTATATTATTATATTAATTATTATTATTTAAATTATTCAAAAAGATTGAAAAAAAGGATTTCTGAACATTTTTAGTGGCTGTTAAAATATATAAATTTTTGAAGACTTTGAAAAAAGCTTTAATTATGAAAGGTTTCAAGAGATTAAAAAAATTTTCTCAAGATTCCTCGGAAAATTTTTAAATCATATTTTATTTTGTGAATTTAATTTTAAGAGAATATTTTGAAAGATTTCAAAACATTCAAAACGATTTCCTACCAGATTTTGAAGCCAAATTGTTCATTTTTGAAATATTATAAGATTAAAAAAATATCGAGTAAGTTTAAGAGATATTTTAAAGGTTTAAAAACTTTTAAAAATAATTTAAAACTTTGAAAGATTCCAAAAAATTTGAAACAAAATGTAGATTTTGGAAGATTTTAAACAAGAAATGTAGAAGCTTTTTAAAATTTTTGAAACATTTTAAGAGAATAACAAAATTTTCTGAAGATTCCTATAGGAAAATTTAAAGCGATTTATTATGTTGAAAAATTATTTTGAGAGAATATTCAAAAATATTTCAACACATTTTCAAAATTGTCGAAAAAGTATCCTCAGGATACTAAGGGAATGTTTTTAATTTTGTGGTATTACAAAAAAATTAGGAAAAATTCAAATCAAGTTGAAAAAGATAATTATAAATTTTTGAAACAATTTACAAAATAATCTAACTCTTGAGAAAATTAACCAAAATTTTAAAGAAAATGTAGATTTTTCAAGATTTAAAAATAACATTTTAAAGCTTTTTAAGAACTTTGAAAGGTTTTAAGAGAATGAAGGGATATTTTTAAGATTTCCGGAAAAATTTCAAACAAATTTTCGTTTTGAAAAATTAGTTTCAAGAAAAAATTGTCAAAGATTAAAAAATATTTCAAATAATTTCCTAAAATTTCAAAAAAGAATGTAAAATATTTCAAATCAGAATTTGTTAAAAATTGCAAGGAAAATTAAAATCACTTCAAAAGATATTCTGAGAATTTAGAAGTTTTGAAAAGATTCCAAAAAAATCAAAACAAAATCTGAATTTATGTAGATTGTGTAGAACTTTAAATTGTAAATCGTTAAAATGAAAGAGTATTTAATTTTGTCAATTTACAAATAAAAATTATGCAACTTATAAGTTTCAGAGTTAAAAATTCTGTTATTTTTATGCTTTAAACAATTTGTATTTATCCTTTCTCAAAATTCAAGATTTTTGAATTAAAATCTTCAAAATTGAAGAATTTTGAATTAAAAATCGTGAAAAGTGAAGAATTTTTAATTTAGAATCTTCAAAATTGAAATATTTCATAAAAATCTTTCAAATTGCATACCTTTAAAATATAAATATTAAAAATTAATTAATCTCTAATTCTATGTTTTCAAAATTCAAGCATTTTCAATGTAAATCTTTAAGATATAACTATTAAAAAAAGACAATTTAACCTGCATGATTTTAAATTGTATAGGTAAACCTTAAAAACTAAAAAATTTTAAATTGCAAATCTTGAAGATAGATCTATTTCAAAAAGATTTTCAAAATTTTAGGATTTTAAACTATAAACATTTAAAACTATACAAGTTGGCTGGATAAAGCCGATTAAAATAAAAATAAAAATTACACTTAAAATAAAAATTAAAATTAAAAGTGAAATTAAAATTAAAATCAAATATAAAATTAAAATTGAATTATATGAAAGCCGAGGTAGCTAGTTTGAGATTTATTTTAATTCATGATTATTAATTAAACTTTATAGTACTTTAAATTTGAGCGAATATTTCAATTTAATAATTAGATTTTAAGCCAATTTTTGTGAATCAACAAATTTTTTTGTTCAATATTAGGGGAACTTCAAGTCCATTTAGAAGTTATTTGTAACGTCTACACGTTTTAAAAGGATAAAAAAATAATTTGAAATTTGAAAATATTTTCAATGATTTTTCATATTGAAAAATTAATTTCGAAAAAAAGTTTTAAACCATTTTTAAACATTCATAAAATTATAAACTTTCGGAAAATCAGAAATTTTCAAATTTGAAAATTCCCAAATCTAAACAATTTAAAAATTGTTCTAAAAATAAATAAATAATAAAATAAAACGAAGGTTTTCGTCGTCACAAAATTTCAGGACGATCAGTCCATCCCTAAACGCAGCCAAAATAAAAAATATGTTCATCAAATGAAAGTATTTTATTTTAATTCTTATTTATTATTGAATTTGTTTTTAATTCCTTAGAATCAGAAATATCCCTGTGTTGGGAATTTTACAATGTCAGATATTTTTTAATGTCGAAAAATTTTTATCAGGGAATTTTTTTTCGGGAATTTTCCAATTTGCGAATATCAAATTGTCGAAAATTTTCTACTCTCAAGAATTTTCTTTTTCAAATATTTTCTTTTTTGATAATTTTCTACTATCGCGAAAAATTCAAGTCAGTTTAAAAGATATTAAGGAATTGGAAAAGTTTTAAAGAGATTAAAAATAATTTAAAACTTAAAAATCTATCAAATATTTTCAAGTTTCTTCCAAAATTTTAAAAGTCGTGAATATATTTTAAAACGACTCAAATTTTTCCTAAAATTTTGTACAGTCAGGTAAAACAAAAAAAATCTTTAAAATTTTCTAATTATCTTATCTATATCTCACACGAGATACAGATGATAAATTAATTTAAAAAAAGTGTATATTGAGTCACTGAGAAATAAAAAAGAGGCAGCATTATTTACAGCCCGCATCACTGATTCAATCAAGGACAAGCAGTCAAAATTTTAACATTCAAGAATTTTGAACTAGATCAATCCTCTTTTATTTAAATCAAAATCTTTTTAGACTAGATATTTATTATTAAGTTATTATTATTATTCATTATTTATTATTAGCTATTCTCTAATGATAATAAAGATTCCTTGAGAAATTTGATTGGTACCATCTAGCAAAAAAATTGCGTGTAGTTCTGTGGTTCGATTCCCAGTGAAGCGAAAGAAGATCTTTTTTCAGAAAAAAAATTATTTGAAATAATTTTTCTTTCATAGTTCCATCTAGTCTGAAAAGAAGTTAAATATTTTCTGTTATTCTCTAATGATAATAGAGATTCCTTGAAAAATTTGATTTGTACCATCTAGCAAAAAAATGCGTGTATTTCTGAAAAAAGTTTCTTGACTAGATCTCTCTAGTAGCTTAATGGGAAAGCACATGACCGGAAATCAGTAGTTCTGTGATTCGATTCCCAGTGAAGCGAAAGAAGATCTTTATTCAGAAAAAAAATTATTTAAAATAATTTTTCTTTCATAGCTCCATCCAGTCTGAAAAGACGTTAAATATTTCCTGTTATTCTCTAATGATGATAGAGATTCCTTGAGAAATTTGATTTGTACCATCTAGCAAAATAATGCTTGTATTTCTGAAAAAAGTTTCTTCTATCGATCTCTCTAGTAGCTTAATGGGAAAGCACATGATCGGAAATCAGTAGTTCTGTGGTCCGATTCCCAGTGAAGCGAAAGAAGATCTTTTTTCAGAAAAAAAATTATTTGAAATAATTTTTCTTTCATAGTTCCATCTAGTCTGAAAAGATGTGGAATATTTTCTGTTATTCTCTAATGATAATAGAGATTCCTTCAGAAATTTGATTTGTACCATCTAGCAAAATAATGCGTGTATTTCTGAAAAAAATTTCTTCTCTCGATTTCTCTAGTAGCTTAATAGGAAAGCACATGACCGGAGATCAGTAGTTCTGTGGTTTGATTCCCAGCAGAGCGAAAGGAGAAGATCTTTTTTCAAACAAAACAAATGATTTAAAATCATTTTTCTTTCATAGCTCCATCTAGTCTGACAAGATGTTAAATATTTTCTGTTATTCTCTAATGATAATAGAGATTCCTTGAGAAATTTGATTTGTACCATCTAGCAAAAAAATGCGTGTATTTCTGAAAAAAGTTTCTTCGATCGATCTCTCTAGTAGCTTAATGGGAAAGCACATGACCGGAAATCAGTAGTTATGTGGTTCGATTCCCAGTGAAGCGAAAGATCTTTTTTCAGAAAAAAATTATTTAAAATAATTTTTCTTTCATAGCTCCATCCAGTCTGAAAAGACGTTAAATATTTCCTGTTATTCTCTAATGATGATAGAGATTCCTTGAGAAATTTGATTTGTACCCTCTAGCAAAATAATGCTTGTATTTCTGAAAAAAGTTTCTTCTCTAGATTTCTCTAGTAGCTTAATGGGAAAGCACGTGACCGGAAATCAGTAGTTTTGTGGTTCGATTCCCAGCGGAGCGAAAGGAGAAGATCTTTTTTTCAGAAAAAAAATTATTTAAAATAATTTTTCTTTCATAGTTTCATCTAGTCTGAAAAGAAGTAAAATATTTTCTGTCATTCTCTAATGATAATAGAGATTCCTTGCAAAATTCTTTTATAAACATTTTATTAATTTGTTGAATTAAACAAATTATTATTTTGGTGAAATTCAGGTAATTGGTTGAAAGATGAACTACTTTTTGAAAAATTTATTTTTTGTCCGTAGATTCATCTCCTTGGTTGAAAATTTAACTATTTCATTTTTAAAAACTTAATCGTCTAGTTTCGAAAATCATCCTTTGGGTTGAATTCTTTTGGTGAAAATTCATTTCCTGTAAAATTCGTCATTTTAGTTAATTATTCATGTCTGTTGTTGAAAATGTAATCATTTTTTGGAAAATTCGTTTTTTTTTGGGTCGAGAATTACATTTTTAAAATAAAAATCTAACTATTCCATTTTTGGTAGGAAATTTATATTTTTTATTGAAAATTGATCTTTTCTAGTTTAAAATTCATGTATTTTGTTAAAAATTTGTCTTTTTTGGCCAAAAGTTTATCTTCGTGGTTAAAAACTCATTCTTGTTGGTTAAAAATGCAACTGTTTGTGCTAAAATTAATCTAGTTGGTTTGAGGATTCAACAATTTGATGAAAATAAACTTTTTTGTTAAAAAATCATCTTTTTGTTTGAAAATTTAGCGATTTGGTTGAAAATTCATCTTTTTTTAGTTGTAAATTTAACTACTGGTTGAAAGTTGAACGGTTTGTTGAAAATTCATATATTTTTAAGATTCAACTCCTTGCTCGAAAATTTAACTATTTAATTTTTATAAAAATAATCTCCTGGGTTCAAAAATCATCTTTTGATTTGAACTTTTATGCTGAAAATTTATTTTTTGTAAGATTCATCATTTTTAGTTTAAAATTTATCTCTTTTGTTGAAAATGTAACTATTTTGTTGAAAATTCGTTTTTTTTTGTTGAGAATTATTTGTTTTGAGTAACAATGTAATTATTCCATTTTTGTTTGAAAACATATTTTTTATTGAAAATTGATCCTTTTTAGTTTAAAATTCATATATTTGTTGAAACTTCATCTCTTGTTGAAAATGTAACTATTTTGTTGAAAATGCTTTTTTTTTTTGTTGAGAATTAATTTTTGTTAGTAATAATGTAACTATTCCATTTTTGGTTGAAAATTAATATTTTTTATTGAAAATTGATCTTTTCTAGATGAGAATTCATGAAATTTGTTAAAAATTCGTCTTTGGTCGAAAATTAATCTTCTGAATTAAAAATTCATCTTTTTCGTCAAAATTACAACTGTTTGTTTCTAAATTTATCTGGTTGGGTTGAGGATGCAACAATTTCGTGAAAATAACCTTTTTTTGTTAAAAAACATTCATATTTTTGGTTTAAATTTAACTATTTGGTTGAAAATTTATCTTTTTGGTGAAAAATTAACTTTTTTGTTAAAAAATCATCTTTTGGATGAAAATTTAGCGATTTGGTTAAAAATTCATCTTTTTTTAGTTGTAAATGTAACTACTGGTTGAGAATTCGTTTTTTTTTTTTATTAAGAATTAATTTTTTCAAGTAACCTGGCTTGTTTGAGGATTCAACAATTTGGTAGAAAATTAAACTATTCGATTTAAAATTACCTTTTCTGTTCAAAACTCATAATTTTGGTTCAAATTTAACCATTCGGTTGAAAATTTTAACTATTTTTATGGAAATTAAACTTTTTCGTAGAAAAGTACCTTTTTTTTGGTTCATAAATCATATTTTCGAGTTAAAAATTCTAACTTTCTGTAGATAATTGAACTATTCGGTTAAAAATTCATATTTTTTAAGTTGAAGATTCAACTATTTGGTTGAAACTTGAAATAGTTTGTTGAAACTCCACATTTTTAAAGATTCACCTCTTTGGTATAAAATTTATCTTTTTTTTGTTGAAAACTCGGTTTTTTTTTGGTTAAAAATTAATTTTTTATCTGAAAATTGCACTATTTTATTTTTACTTGAAAATGTATCCTTTATTAGTAGAAAATTCAACTCTTTTTTTGAAAATGTGTCTTTTTGGTTTGAAAATTCACCGGTTTTAGTAGAATTTTCATTTTTCTTGGACAAAAATGCAACTGTTTGGTCGAAAATTTAAAAATCTTGTTGAAAAGTCATACTTTTTGGTTAAAAATTCCACTATTTAGCAGAAAATTAACTTATAGTTTACAATTCTCATTTTGGTGTTGGAAAGTGAACTGGAATCTTCTTTGGATGAGAATTTAACTATTTTTTAAAAGTATTTTTTTTTATTTTATCTGTTTTAATAGAAATATTTCATCTTTCTTGAATAAAAATGCAACTGTTCGATTGAAAATTCAACTCTTTTTTGAAAATTTGTCTTTCTGATTTCAAAATTCACCTGCTTTAGCAGAAATTACATCTTTCTTGGATAAAAATGCAACTGTTTGGTTTAAAATTCTTTTGTTTTGTTAAATATTTAACTATTTTGTAGAAAATTTACTTTTTGGTTGAATTTAATATTTTGGTGTTGAAAAGAAAACTGAAATCTTTTCTAGATGAAAATTCAACTATTTTTATGAATTTTTTTTTTTTTAAATAAAAATTCATCTGTTTTAAGAGAAATTTCATCTTTCTTGGATAAAAATGCAACTGTTTGGTTTAAAATTCAACAATTTTGTTGAAAAGTCATACTTTTTGGTTGAAAATTCTGCTGTTTTGTTAAAAATTTAACTATTTTGTAAAAAATTTACTTTTTGGTTGAATTCAATATTTTGGTGTTGGAAAGAAAACTGAAATCTTTTCTGGATGAAAATTCAACTATTTTTAGGAAAATTTGTTTGTTTTTTTTAACTTAAAAATTCATTTTTTTAAAGAGAAATTTCATCTTTCTTGGATGAAAATGCAACTGTCTGGTTGAAAATAAAACTATTTTGTTCAAAAGTCATACTTTTGGTTGAAAATTCTGCTGTTTTGTTGAATATTTAACTATTTCGTAGAAAATTTACTTTTTGTTTAAAATTCATATTTTGGTGTTAAAAAATGAACTGAAAGCTTTTCTGGATGAAAGTTCAACTTAAAAAAAAAATGTGTCCTTTTTTTATTAAAAATTCATCTATTTTAGTACAAATTTCATCTTTCTTGAATAAAAATTCAACTATTTCGTTAAAAATTCCTCCCTTTTGGTAGAAAAAATTCGTCTTTTTGGATGAAAAATTCAATTTTGTTCGTAGAAACTTATTTTTTGTTAAAAAAATGATATTTTGATATTGAAAAGTCAACTTGAATCTTTTCTGGATGAAAATTCAACTATTTTCTTTTAATTTGTTTTCTTAAAAAAAAATTTATTTGTTTTAAGAGAATTTTCATATTTTTTAGATAAAAATGCAACTATTGGGTAGAGAATTCAACAATTTTGATGAAAAGTCATCCTTTTTGGGTGAAAATTCGTCTTTTTGGATTGAAAATTCAATTTTTTTCGTAGAAACTTATTTCTAGGTTAAAAATTCATATTCTGATCGTGAAAAGTCCACTAAAATCTTTTTTAACAGAAAATTAAACTATTTTTGTTTTGATTCATTTTGTTTTTGATTTATAAATTCATCCGCTTTGATAGAAATTTTTTTTTTTATGAAAATGCAACTTTTGGTTAAAAATTATTCTTCTTTGCTTGAGTATTCAATTATTTTATTTGAAAGATTTTGTTGAATCACTTTGTTAAGAAATAATTTTCTTTTTGAAGAGTTATATTTTTAGTTGAAAATTCATCTTTTTGCTTGAACGTTTAACTATATTGTTGAAAATTAATCTTTTTTAATTGAAAATTCAACTACTTGGATGGAAGTTAAACTACATTGTTAAAAATTTATTTTTATGATTGAAGGCTTATGTCTTTGTTTAAAAATTTAACTGTTTGGTGAAAAAATAATTTTCTTGGTTTAAAATTTCATTTTTGTTGGGTAAAAATGCATCAGTTTCGTGGAAAAATAATTTTTTGCTGTAGTCATATTTTTTATTTGTAAATTCAATTTTTGTAGAGAAAATTCTTCTTTTGGCTTGAAGGTTCAACAGTTTAGGTAAAATTTTCTTTCTTTAGTAAAAAATCTTTATTTGTTCAAATTTCGTCTCTTTGGTTTAAAAAAACTTTTTTCTTTGTATAAATTTCATCTTTTTTGATTGAAATATAAACTATGATACTTTTTGTTGGGGATTTATATTTTTAGGTTGAAAATTCAACTATTACGTTAAAAATTCAATTATTTTGTTGAAACTTTTCTGGATGAAAGGTCAACTTTAAAGAAAAATTTGTCCTTTTTTTATTAAAAATTCATCTGTTTTAGTACAAATTTCATCTTTCTTGGATGAAAATTCAATTATTTAGTAGAGAATTCAACTATTTCGTTAAAAATTCATTCCTTTTGGTTGAAAAAATTCACCTTCTTGGATGAAAAATTTAATTTTGTTCGTAGAAACTTATTTTTTGTTAAAAAAATCATATTTTGATATTGGAAAGTCAACTGGAATCTTTTCTGGATGAAAATTCAACTATTTTCTTTTAATTTGTTTTCTTTAAAAAAAAAATTCATCTGTTTTAAGAGAATTTTCATATTTTTTAGATAAAAATGCAACTATTGATAAAATTCAACAATTTTCTCAAAAAGTTATCCTTTTTGGGTGAAAATTCGTCTTTTTGGATTGAAAATTCAAATTTTTTCGTAGAAACTTATTTCTTGGTTAAAAATTCATATTCTGATCGTGAAAAGTCAACTAAAATATTTTTTAACAGAAAATTCAACTATTTTTTAAAAATTTATTTTTTTGATTTATAAATTCATCCGCTTTGGTAGAAATTTCTTTTTTTTATGAAACTGCAACTTTTTGGTTGAAAATTATTCTTCTTTGCTTGAGTATTCAATTATTTTATTTGAAAGATTTTGTTGAATCACTTTGTTAAGAAATAATTTTCTTTTTGAAGAGTTATATTTTTAGTTGAAAATTCATCTTTTTGCTTGAAAGTTTAACTATTTTGTTGAAAATTAATCTTTTTTAATTGAAAATTCAACTACTTGGGTGAAAGTTAAACTACATTGTTAAATTTTCTTTTTAATGAAGACTTATGTCTTCGGTTAAAAATTTAACTGTTTGGTAAAAAAAGAATTTTCTTGGTTTAAAATTTCATTTTTGTTGGGTAAAAATGCATCAGTTTCGTGGAAAAATAATTTTATGCTGAAGTCATTTTTTTTGTAAATTCAATTTTTGTAGATAAAATTCGTCTTTTGGCTTGAAGGTTCAACAATTTAGGTAAAATTTTCCTTCTTCAGTCTTTTTGGGTTTAAAAAACTTCTTTTCTGTATAAATTTCATGTTTTTTGATTGAAATATAAACCTGAAAATAATAAAGTTTCAACAATTTTGTTTGGAAGTTAATTATTATCGGTTGAAATGTATGCAATTATATTTTTGGTTTAGAATTCATCTTTTCTGGTTAAGAATTTTATTACTTGCTTGAAAATTTAATTATTTTGTTGAAAATTACCTTTTTTGTTGGAAATTCATATTTTTGGGTCCAAATTCCGTAAATAATGGCCCTAGCGTTACATATTTGTCGTCAAAAATTAATTTTTGTACTGAAAACTCAACTACTTGGCTGAAAGTTGAACTACTTGCTTAAAAATTAATTTTTTTATCTGAAGATTCATCATTTAATTTGAAAATTCATTTGTTTAAAAACGTAAATATTTCATGGAATTTCTTTCAAATGAAAATTAATTTTTTTAATTTAAACTTCAATATTTCATTCTTCTTTAAAATTTGATCTTTGTTTTATTGCTAAAAATTAACCTATGTGTTTAAAAATTAATGTGCTTTCTTGGAAAATTCGTTTTTTTTTTGTGAGAAATTATTCGTCTTGGTTAAAAGTTCATTTCTTTGGTTAAAAATTTAACGATGTTGTTGAAAATTTGTTTTGTTGTGGTTGAAAATTAATTTTTTAGACTTGAAATTTTTCATTTTTGGTCAAAATTCGTCTTTCTTATTGAAAGATTCATCTTTTTATTAAAAAATATATTTCTTTGTTACAAAATTTAATTATTTGGTTAAAATTTTGTTAAAAATACAATATTTTCACTTAAAATTTTGGGAATTTAATAATTTACATTTTTGGATAATAATTGATCCTTTTTAGTTGACAATTCATATATTTTGTCTAAAATTCACCTTTTAGGTAGAAAATTAATCTTCTTTGTATGAAATTCTTCCTTTTGTTTAAAAATTCAGCTATTTGGTTAAGAACTCATTTTTTTGGTTGAAGATTCATCAAAAATCAAAAATTATGTATTTTGTTGAAAATTAGTCTTTTTTCTAAAAAATTAATCTTCTTGGTTGAAAATTCATCTTTTTGGTTAAAGATTTATTATTCCAGTTGCAAATTAATTTATTCGGTTGAAAATTTAATGTTTTTGTTGAAAATTCGTATCATTTGATGGAAAATTAATTTCCTAAACTGAATATGTAACTATTAGATTTTTCATTAAAAATTCATGCATTTAAAAAAAATCATATTTCGTAGTAGGAAATTAATATTCTTGGTGGAAAACTCTTCTTCTCAGTTAGAAATGTATTCTTTGTTTAAAAATTTAGCTATTTACTTAAAATTTCAATTATTTGGTTGAAGCTTGATCCATTTTGTTGAAAATGTAATATTTTTATTTGAAATTTTAGGAATTTAAAAACATCCACAGTTAAAAGTTTATGTTTTTCTTTTGAAAATTCACTTTTTTTTGGTAGATAATTACTTTTTATTATTTGAGTTGAAAATTCATTTTTTTTAGTTGGAAATTAATTTTTTCTAAATGGAAATTCATTTTTTTAAACTGAAAATGTGTCTGTTCCATTTTCCGTGAAAAATGTTATCTTTTTCAGTTGAAAATTAAATTATTTGGTTAGAAATTGATTTCTTCAGTTAAAAACTTGATTTTTTTGTTGAAAATTAATTTCTTCTGGTAGAAAATTAATTTTTTTTTAAGCTGAACATGTAACTGTTTCATTTTTTTTTTTTTTTGAAAATCAACTATTTACTTAAAAATTCATGTATTTTGTTGAATATTGATCTCTTTTTTTTGTAAAAAATTAATCTTCTTAGTTCAAAATTTACATTTTTGGTTGAAAATTAATTTTTTTAACGGATTTTTTGAAGGACCTATTCCATCTTTTCTGGAAAATCGATGTTTTTTTCGAGAAAATTATTCTTCTTGGTTAATCCTTAATCTTTTTGGTTAATAATTTAACTATTTGGTGAAAAATTTAATTTCTTTCATTGAAAATATAACTTCCATTTTTTGGTTGAAAATTCAACTATTATGTTAAAAATTTAATAGTAGAAAAGACATTTTTTTGTTTAAAATAAATTAATAAATTTAAAAATGTTTAATTTGTATCTGAAATACTGTTTTCTTCCGTTTATAAAAGATTCTACGTTGAAAGTTTTCCAAGATTAAAATGCTCGTATTGGAATATCAATGATTAACAAAAATGAAAAATTAGACAATGAAAAATAAGGGAATTTTGAAAATGAAGTTCTGGAGAGCCTATTTATTTCTACTAGCAATAACTAGTAAAACATTTTTGGAAACTAAAAATTACGTACAGAAAGAGTCTGGGGGGGGGAGAAATATTTTCTTACAGTTTGTCACAGGAGGGAGGGGGGGGGGTCTCAGAGAGGCCCTATAAAAAACTAGTTTTAAAAGTGGGACCGCGGGGGGGGGGGGGGGGTGAAAAATAGCCAAAAAAATTTTAAGTAGTTTATGGACGACCCCTGATGGATGGCCCCCAAAGCCTTTTCGTTCACTGTAATCGTGCCGATTTCAAATGATCAGTTTTATCGCTGCGTGGCGCTGGCTGTGGAAACAGCCAGTACGAGTTTGTAATGAAATTTAGAATTTGTCGTGTGCCGTGCTAGCTTCCGTTAACACCTTCGGATTTCCACGCGTGTTAAGGATTTAAGGACGACCAAATTGTAAAAGTAAGTACTGAAATCGATTTTTAAAAATAGTAATTGAATCAAAATAATAATAATAATGCATCCTAAAAAAAGTGGTTAATTAAAAAATTCTGTTCGTATGTTAAATTCTAATTGAAAAGGAAGAGAATGTATCTTTCCTAAAATACCGTAAATACCGAAATTCCGTACGAATAGCCACATTTTTTCTGTACAAATGAAGTTGAAAAAGGTGTTATTTGTACTGAAATTTCGGTACAATTAGCCAAATTTTTTCGATTATAAAAATATGTTTCCTTTTGCTTCATCTGTGAAATAATAAATGAAATATTAATTTACAAATCATTTTTATCGAATCTAGATAATACCTTTAATTTGAAAAACATTTTCTCGTAACGGTATTTTGTGTAGGAACTTTGCTATGTTTACTTTATTTTGTACCTTGACGTCCTGTGACTTATGTTTTGATAATATTAGGTTGCAGTACAATAATATTAATTAGATAAAATTTTCTCTTTTTATTAATTTTTAATTAACATTTCGGTAATTGAGAGATTTTTGTTAATTTTTTAAGTGAAAAAATGTACTAGTGAATTAATTGTTAGAAATTTTGAAGGTCGCAGAATTATTTTAAATTGAGAGCGAATGAGAGAAGAATTGTTGAGAAAGACCGAGAGGAGTTCTTCGATTTGTTGATAACACTCGCGATTATGATATGCAAATGATAACGCAGTGATGGCAAAGATAGTGGAAGCCAAAAATTCTAATTTATTTTCTGCAAGGTCACGCTATCCAAACAAACCATCCAAAGTCAAATTAATACGTTAATTTAATTCTTTTCCTCACAGGTTATAATTTATCAGTCGTAATTAATAAATCAATAAATGAAAAAATATTTATAATTATTTATTCATTAAAAATACAATAATCAAATATTTTTATGGAAAGCATATATTTTTAATGTTTAAAGTGTCTAAAATAATTTTTTGAATTTAAAATAATAATAGTTAAGAAAAATATATTTCTGGATGTAAATTGCTCTCCATTATTTTTATTTTTAATAATTAATTCATAAATCACAACATTTTTCTCCTTAGATTTGGATTCTGAGTTAGTGGATTCCATGCCACGCTCACACAAACCTGAGCAGATTGAAAAATCCCGAAAAATAAAATTCCCGAAAAAGAAAATATTCGAAATAGAAAATTGCCGAAATATAAAAATCCCGACTTGAAAAATTCTCGAATAATAAAATTCCCGAACAATTTATAGTATTAGCTAAATTCTAAATTTCCGAATAAATAATTAAATTTCCGACAGAAAATTTGCCGGGGCGACTAAAAAATTCCGAAAAATAAAATGCCCGACACTGTAAAATTCCCGATTTGGAAAATTCCCGACAAAAAGTTTTTGAATTATTAAATATTCGATATGAAAAATTCCCGAAAAATAAAATTCGTGACAGAAAATTCCCGAATATAAAATATCTGAATTTAAACAATAAAAAAATTGTTTTTCAATAAATATTATTCAATAATTAAAAAAACAATAATTAAATATTTGTATCAACAAAAAAATATTTTGAATGTTTAAAGTTTCTGAAATCATTGCTTGAATTAAAGACAATATAATAAAAAAATAAATAAAATAATAAATATAATAAAATGTCTGAATAATCAATTTCCCGAATAATAAAATTTCCGAACAGTTTATAATATTACCGAATAGGAGAATTCCTGAATAATAAAATTCCCGACAGAAAATTTCCAAATTATAAAATATCTGAATTCAAACAATTAAAAAATTGTTTTTGAATAAAAACTATTTATTAATTAAAAATACAATAATCAAATTTTTTTATCAACAAAAAAATATTTTTATTTCTTAAAGTTTCTAAAATCATTGCTTGAATTAAAGATAACAATAATTGAAAACAATTTAGGTCCAGAAATATATTTTTCTTGATTATTGTTATTTTAAATTCAAACAATGATTTTAGAAACTTTCAACATTAAAAATATATTTTTTTATACAAATATTTGATTATTGTATTTTTAATGAATAAATAATATTAATAAACAAAATTTTTTATTGTTTAAATTCGGAAATTTTCCAATTTGGTAATATTATAAACTCTTCGGGAATTTTATAATTCGGGAATTCTACAGTGTCAGGCATTTTATTTTTCGGAATTTTTTAGTCGCCCTGCCAATTTTCTGTCGGAAATTGTATCATTCGGAAATTTAGAAATTGGCTAATACTATAAATTGTTCGGGAATTTTATTATTCGAGAATTTTCCAAGTCGGGATTTTCATATATCGGCAATTTTCTATTTCGAATATTTTCTTTTTCGGGAATTTTTCAATTCGGGATTTTTATATTCCGGCCATTAGATAACTTGATTTTTCGGGAATTTTATAATTCGGTAGTTTTATTATTCGGAGATTTTCCAATTCTGAAATTTCATTATTCTGAAATTTTATTATTTAGGAATTTTCAAATTCGGGAATTCTACAGTGACGGGAATTTTATTTTTCGGGATTTTTCGGTCGCCCCGGCAATTTTCTTTCGGAAATTTTATTATTCAGAAATTTCGAAATAAGCTGATACTATAAATTGTTCGGGAATTTTATTATTTGAGAATTTTCCAAGTCGGGATTTTTATATTTCGGCAATTTTCTATTTCGAATATTTTCTTTTTCGGAAATTTCATTTTTCGGGATTTTTGTATCTGCTCTGGTTTGTGTGAGTCTGGCATGGAATCCACTAACCCAGAATCCAAATCTAAGGAGAAAAATGTTTTTATTTATCAATTATGAATTATGAATTAAAAATAACAATAATTGAAAATAATTTACATCCAGAAATATATTTTTCTTAATTATTGTTATTTTAAATTCAAACAATTATTTTAGACACTTTAAACATTAAAAATATATTTTTTCCATAAAAATATTTGATTATTGTATTTTTAATAAATAAATACTTATAAATATTTTTTTATTTTTTAATTAATTTATTAAATATTTTTATTATTAATATTTATCAATTATAGAATATTATCAATATTAATAAACAGAATTTTTGATTGTTTAAATTCGGGAATTTTTCAATTCGGATATTTAATAATTCAAAAACTTTTTCTCGGGAATTTTCCAAATCGGGAATTTTACAATGTCGGGCATTTTATTTTTCGGAATTTTTTAGTCGCCCCGGCTTCTGTCGGAAATTTTATTATTCGGAAATTTAGAAATTAGCTAATACTATGAATTGTTCGGGAATTTTATTATTCGTGAATTTTCCAAGTCGGGATTTTTATATTTCTGCAATTTTCTATTTGGAATATTTTCTTTTTCGAGAATTTTATTTTTCGGGATTTTTCAATCTGCTCTTGTTTGTGTGAGTCTGGCATGGAATCCATTAACTCAGAATTCAAATCTGAGGAGAAAAATGTTGTTATTCATGAATTATTAATTAAAAATAAACATAATTGAAAACAATTTACAATCTAAATTTCCGAATAATAAAATTTCCCAGAGAAAATTTCCGGGGCGACTGAAAAATTCCAAAAAATCAAATTCCCGAATTGGAAAATTCCCGACAGAAAGTTTTTGAATTATGAAATATCCAAATTGGAAAATTCCCGAATTTCAACAATAAAAAATTCAGTTTATTAATATTGTTCATTTATTAAATATACAATAATCAAATGTTTCTATGAAAAAAAAAATATTTTTTTTATTTTATTTTTTTATTTTTAATGTTCAAAGTTTCTAAAATAATTGTTTAAATATAAAATAGCAATAATTAGGAAAAATATATTCCTGGATGTAAATTGTTTTCAGTTATTGATATTTTTAATTCATAATTCATAATTCATAATTGATAAATAACAACATGTTTCTCTTTAGATTTTGATTCTGAGTTAGTGGATTCCATGCCAGACTCACACAAACCAGAGCAGATTGAAAAATCCCGAAAAATAAAATTCCCGAAAAAGAAAATATTCGAAATAGAAAATTGCCGAAATATAAAAATCATGACTTGAAAAATTCTCGAATAATAAAATTCCCGAACAATTTATAGTATTAGCTAAATTCTAAATTTCCGAATAAATAATCAAATTTCCGACAGAAAATTTGCCGGGGCGACTAAAAAATTCCGAAAAATAAAATGCCCGACACTGTAAAATTGCCGATTTGGAAAATTCCCGACAAAAAGTTTTTGAATTATACACTATCCGAATTGGACAATTCCCGAATTTAAACAATAACAAATTCTGTTGATTAATATTATTTATTCATTAAAAATATAATAATGAAATATTTTTATAAAAAAAAAATATTTCTAATGTTCAAAGTTTCTAAAATAGTTGTTTGAATTTAAAATAACAATAATTAAGAAAAATATATTTCTGAATGTAAATTTTTTTCCATTATTTTTAATTCATTAATTCATAATTCATAAATAACAACATTTTTCTCCTCAGATTTGGATTCTGAATTAGTGGATTCCATGATAGACTCACACAAACCAGAGCAAATTCAAAAATCCCGAAAAATAAAATTTCCGAAAAAGAAAATATTCGAAATAGAAAATTGCCGAAATATAAAAATCCCGACTTGGAAAATTCTCAAATAATAAAATTCCCGAACAATTTATAGTATTAGCTAATTTCTAAATTTCCGAATAAATAATCAAAGTTCCGACAGAAATATTATATTTGATAATAAAAATATTTAATAAATAATTATCAATAAATAAGAAAATATTTATTATTATTTATTTACTAAAAATACAATAATCAAATATTTTTATGTAAAAAAGATATTTTTAATGTTTGAAGTGTCTAAAATAATTGTTTGAATTTAAAATAACAATAATTAAGAAAAATATATTTCTGAATGTAAATTGTTTTCAATTATTTTTATTTTTAATTCATAATTCATAACTGATAATTCACAATTCATAAATAACAACATTTTTCTCCTTAGATTTGGATTCTGAGTTAGTGGATTCCATGCCAGACTCACAAAAACAAGAGCAGATTCAAAAATCCCGAAAAATTAAATTCTCGAAAAAGAAAATATTCGAAATAGAAAATTGCAGAAATATAAAAATCCCGACTTGGAAAATTCCCGAAAAAGAAAATATTCGAAATAGAAAATTGCCGAAATATAAAAATCCCGACTGGGGAAATTCTCGAATAATAAAATTCCTGAACAATTTATACTATCAGCTAATTTCTAAATTTCCGAATAATAAAATTTCCCAGAGAAAATTTCCGGGGCGACTAAAAAATTCCAAAAAATCAAATTCCCGAATTGGAAAATTCCCGACAGAAAGTTTTTGAATTATGAAATATCCAAATTGGAAAATTTCCGAATTTAAACAATAAAAAATTCTGTTTATTAATATTATTCATTTATTAAATATACAATAATCAAATCTTTTTATGAAAAAAAAATATTTTTTTATTTTATTTTTTTATTTTTAATGTTCAAAGTTTCTAAAATAATTGTTTGAATATAAAATAACAATAATTAGGAAAAATATATTTCTGGATGTAAATTTTTTCAGTTATTGATATTTTTAATTCATAATTCATAATTCATAATTGATAAATAACAAATTTTTCTCCTTAGATTTGGATTCTGAGTTAGTGGATTCCATTCCAGACTCACACAAACCAGAGCAGATTGAAAAATCCCGAAAAATAAAATTTCCGAAAAAGAAAATATTCGAAATAGAAAATTGTAGAAATATAAAAATCCCGACTTGGAAAATTCTAGAATAATAAAATTCCCGAACAATTTTTATTATTAGCTAATTTCTAAATTTCCGAATAATAAAATTTCCGACAGAAAATTGCCAGGGCGACTAAAAAATTCCGAAAAATAAAATGCCCGAACAGTTTATAATATTGCCGAATTGGAATTTCCCTGCATTTGAACAATAAAAAATTCTGTTTACTAACATTATTTATTTATTAAAAATACAATAATCAAATATTTTTGTAAAAAAATATATTTTTAATGTGTAAAGTTTCTAAAATAATAGTTTGAATTAAAAATAACAATAATTAAGGAAAACATATTTCTGGATCTAAATTGTTTTCAATTATTATTATTTTTAATTCAAGCAATGATTTTAGAAACTTTGAACACTAAATTATTGTATTTTTAATTGATAAATAATATTTATTGAGAAACAATTTTTTTTCATAATTTGGTAATTTTCTGTCGGGAATTTTATTATTCAGGAATTTTCCTATTCGGTAATATTTTAAATTGTTTGGAAATTTTATTATTCGGGAATTTGATAATTCAGAAATTTGATTATTCGGGAATTTTAAAGTTTCGGGAATTTTATCTTTCAGAATTTTTCAGGCGTCCCTAAAAAAGCCCGAAAAATAAAATTCCCGGAACTATAAAATTCCCAAAGAAGAGAATATTCAAAATAAAAAATTCTCGAATTATAAAATTCTCGAACAGTTTATTATATTACCGAATTGGAAAATTCCCGACAAAAAGTTTTTTAATTATGAAATATCCAAATTGAAAAATTCCCGAATTTAAACAATAAGAAATTTGGTTTATTAATATTATTTATTTATTAAAAATACAATAATCAAATATTTTTATGAAAAAAATATATTTTTAATATTCAAAGTTTCTAAAATAATTGTTTGAATTTAAAATAACAATAATTAAGAAAAATATATTTCTGGATCTAAATTGATTTCAATTATTATTATCTTTAATTCAAGCAATGATTTTAGAAACTTCAAACATTAAAAATATTTTTTTGTTGATACAAATATTTGATTATTGT
>CAKNYM010048154.1:0-22229 GCA_932195095.1 Andricus curvator | reverse complement strand
TTAAAAATATTTTTTTGTTGATACAAATATTTGATTATTGTATTTTTAATTGATAAATAATATTTATTGAAAACAATTTATTGATAGTGTAAATTCAGATATTTTATAATTCGGAAATTTTCTGTCGGGTATTGTAGTATTCAGGAATTTTCCAATTCGGTAATATTATAAACTGTTCGGAAATTTTATTATTCGGGAATTTGATTATTCCAAAATTTTATTATTCGGTAATTTTCCAAATCGGGAATTTCAAAGTTTCGGAAATATTCCAAATAAGAAATTCCCGAATAATAAAATTTCCGACAGGAAGTGGCCGGATGGGATGATTGAAAAATCGGGACGACCGAAAAATTCCGAAAGATAAAATTTCCAAAAAATAAAATTCCCGAATTGAAAAATTCCCGAATTGAAAAATTCCCGAAATTATAAAATTTCCGGAATATAAAAATCCCGGATTGGAATATTCCCGAACAGTTCATAATATCACCGAATTGGTAAATTCCCAAATAATAAAATTCTCGACAGAAAATTATCGAAATTCAAAATATTCGCATTAGAAAACTCCCGAATTTAAACAATTGAAAAAATTGTTTTTTGTTGAATATTAGTTATTTAATAAAAGTAAGAAAACAACATATTTTGATCTAAGAAAATTTGTTTCGTTGTTTAAAGTTTTATAAAATTATTGTTTGAATTTAAAATAACAATAATTGAAAAATCATATTTCTGAATTTCTGAATTTCAAAAATCTAATTGGATTATAAAAATTTTAAAAGAAACTTAGAGATAATGTTATTATTTGTGAATTTTATAATTCAGGAATTTGATTATTTGGGAATTTTCCAATTCGGGAATTTCATTATTCAGAAATTTTCTAATTCGGGAATTTCACAGTGTGGGGAATTTCATTTTTCGGGATTTTTCATTCATCCTCGGAAATTTTCCAATTGGGGATTTTTCTGTTTTGGCAATTCTATTATTCGAGATTTTTCCAATTTAGTAATATTATAAACTGTTCGGGAATGTTATTATTCGAAAGTTTTTCAATTCGGAAATTGTATTATTCGGGAATTTTATAGGGTCGGGAATTTCATTTTTCGGGATTTTTCAGTCGTCCCCGGGAATTTCCAAATTCGGGATTTTTGTGTATCAGCAATTTTATAATTTCGGGAATTTTATTATTCGAGAATTTTTCGAATCGGTAATATTATAAACTTTTCGGTAATATTATTATTCGGGAGTTTTTCAGTTCGGGAATTTTATTATTCGTGAATTTTATAATTTAGGAATTTTATTATTCGGAAATTTTCCAATTCGGGAATTTTAGAGTGTCGGGAATTTTTTTCGGGATTTTTCAGTCGCCCCCGGGAATTTTCCATTTCGGGAATTTTCTGTTTCGGCAATTTTATAATTTCGGCAATTTTATTATTCGAGAATTTTATAGTGACGAAAATTTGTTTTCGGGTTTTTTAAGTTGACCCGAAAAATTCCGGAAAATAAAATTCCTGATACTGTAAAATTCCCGGAAAAGAACATTTTCGAAATGGAAAATTCCCGAAATTATGAAACTGCCGAAATATAAAAATCCCGAATTGGAAAATTGCCAACTAATAACATTCTCTAATAGTTTATAATATTACAGAATTGGAAAATTCCCGAAAATTAAAATTTGCGACAGGAAATTACCGAATTAACGAAAAATCCCACACTGTCAAATTTCCGAAACTAGAAAATTCTTGAATTTAAACAATTGAAAAAATTGTTTCTAATCAATGTTATTTATTTATTAAAACACTATAATAAAATATTTTAACAAAAGAGAGTAAAAGTAAAAGAGAGTAATGTTTTTATTGAATCGTTGTTCAAGTTTAAAATAACATGAATGAAAAAAAATGTCTCAATGTAAGTTTTTTTTGAAAATTTGCATAGTATCTTTTGTAAATAATCGCTCTTGTAATAAAAATCATGCTCCTGTATTGTTCTTTTACACTGAGAAATATTTTTGTCAATTATTGTTATTTCACATTTGAACAGTAATTTAAAAAAATACATTGAACATCCAACAAATTTTTTAAAAATATTTTAATATTTCATTATTGTATTTTTAATAAATAAATATGATTTTTTGAAAGAAAAATTTCAATTGTTTAAAATCCACAATCTTCTAGTGTCGAGAATCTTGTAGTATCTTGTAGTATTCAGAAATGTTCAAATTCGATATATTATTAACTTTTTAGGGATTTTATTATTCAAGAATTATCCAATTCAAGAATTTGTAATTCGAGATTTTTATAGTCCGGCAATTTTATAATTTCGGGAACTTTCTATTGCGGATAATTACTTTTTCCGGAATTTGACAGTGTTGGGAATTTTATTTTTTGGCATTTTTTAGTCGTCCCTGCCGAATTATAAAATTTCCGAAACTGCAAGATTCCCGACACTAGAAAATGATGAAATCTAAACAATTAGAAGAATTGCTTTTTAATCAATCATATTGATTGATTACAATACAATGATAAAATATTTTGATCAAATTTTTTTTTTTTTTGATGCTCAATGTATTTTTTAGAATTATTGTTTAAATTTTAAATAACGATAGTTTTGAAAAAAAATTTCTCCATGCAAATGAACAATACAATGAAAAAGTTCTTCAAATTTTTGTGTATCGAAACGACTGAAAAATCCCGGAAAATAAAATTTCCAACACTGTAAAATTTCCGAAAAAATTCTAAATAGTAAATTTTAGAAATTATAAAATTACCGCCAATTTAAAATTTCCAAAAGTTTTTAATATTCAAATACAAGTATTTTATTTTATTTATTATTATTTAACAATTTCCTAATTGTTCTAATTCGGAAATTTTCAAATTCGCCAATATTAAAAACTTTCGGGACAGTATGTGTATTTTTTATGGTTCTGAAATATCCAAAAAATATTGAAAGTACGGTGTCAAAATATTCCGCACGCGGCGAGTTACATTTTCTTAATAAAAAAAATAATCTGCTCATTTCAAAGAATTTTATGTAGATGAAAATAAAAAAACATTGCGTCATCAATATTGAATTTAGTGGAATTTTTTCGCTATGCAGTCAACTCTCACTTATTTCAAGGCTCACTTATTCCAAGGCTCGCTTATTCTAAGGCTCACTTATTCCAGATTTCACACACTTCACTTATTCTAAGTCTCTCCCGCTCGGATAGCTGTACGGTCTCGCTCGCGTCAGTGGCTGACCAATTAAAAAGAGGCCGCACGGACGCACACATGCGCGCGCACATCGATACAAGGCAGGGGCAGCCAATGAACATCGCTTGATAAAATCACCCCACGACTCGCGGTAGAGGTGGGGGCCCCTGCTGACTTGGAATATCTGAATGTTTACGTTTCTCGGCCCTTGGTATAAGTGAGAGTTTACTCTAATTGGAGGAACTTCTGAAAATCATATTCAATGTGCTCAAATCCTGTAAGATTTTCTCTTAACCCTAAAAAAAATGTATCCTCTTTCCCGGAAAATGAAATGATTTTTTTCTCTAAAGAAAAGTTATTGATTTTTCAGTAAGGGAAAAAGAAACGAGCAGTAGGAAAAATGGCACTCTCATTCGTAATGGCAGTGACCAATTTTGACAGCAGAACAATGAATGTAATAAGAAGGCGTCTTCAACTGATCGATTTCGGAAGGTTGAACTTTTTGAATTTGGAACCACCTATATCTCCAACCTTAAGTGAAGTTCCTAGTGGATATGGCAGCCTCGATTCGCCTGCTATTTCAACATCGACAAATTCACCCAAAGAGTCACCAAATGGGTCACCAAAAGGGTCACCAAAAGGGTCATCAAAAGGGTCACCAAAAGGGTCACAAAAAGGGTCACCAAAAGAGTCAAAAGAGTCTTTAGAAGAGACTCCAGAGGACTCTCCGGAAGACTCTATTGGTTCTGGCACTACTAGTTTAATCTCAACCATAAATAAAGATATTTCGCAGGTACTTATTATATTTTTCAGTAAATATTTATTTATGTCTCTGTCTTAATAATTTGGAAAACTACGATAAAATGTTTATTTTAAGGCCATGTGATGAGTGGGCCACGTGACCAGATTCCTACCTTACCGGCACTTTTTTTATTTCCTAACTTATTTTCACACGAAGTGCCAATTCGAGTTGAAAATTTGGGATACTAAATGAGAAGCACTAAGAAAGGTGGGTCTCTTCCTGAATTTTTATAATTATGAAAAAAGTTTTTTTTGTGAATAATTTTTTTTGCGAATAATTTTTTTTGCTTCTTTCATGATTATTAAAATGTAGGACCAGACCCACCTTTCTTAGTGCTTCTCATTTATTATCCCAAATTTTCAACTCGATGTGGCCATTCGTGTGAAAATAAGTTAGGAAATAAAAAAAGTGTCGGTAAGGTAGGAATCCGGTCATGTGACCCACTCGTCACATGGCCTTTAAAACGTTCACCTCCCTCGATTTTTATTTTCTACTAGAAAACCAACACGCGCACTACGCAACAGATTTTTTTTTGTCTCACTCAATTTTTCAATAAAAATATAAAATAAGGACAATATTTTTGATAACTGATAGAAATTGATGTCCTAACTTCAGAATTAACATATATATTTTTTTTAAACAATTTATAGACATGAAACAGTTGCATTTTTCATCAAAAATACCAATTGCCGACGAAAAATATAAACATAAGCTATTGTTGTTCAAATATTGTAAATATTTTTTGAAATATGTATATATATATATATATATATATATATATATTTTAAAAGCCAAATTTCCGACGAAAAACAATAAAATAATACAACATTTTAAAAAGATTCTGAATATTATTCCTATCATAATGATTCTCTTAAAAAAAAAAAAAAAAACGATTTCTGTGATGAGTTTTGTTTTTAAATACCAGTTTTTAATGTAAAACACTAACATAATCTAAAATTTTGAAAAAATTATGAACCTTTTTAGTCTAATGTTTTTTGTTTAAAACCCCGATTTCTTATGGAAAACGTTAATATAGCCCAAAACTGTTCAAAAACTGAAAGTCTTGTTGAAGCTATTATGATTTTTGTTTTAAAACACCAATTTTTGGCGTAAAACGCTAACATAGCCAAAAATTGTGAAGCATCTTTGAAATCTAATTTTTTATTCAAAACAAAATAACTTAGGACGAAAAACACTAAAATAATCCAAACTGGTTGAAATATTCTAAATAGTATTCCTATTATAATGATTTTTATTGAAAAAAACGATTTCCTGTAAAAAACGTAAATTTTTGACGGCAAAACTTCAAAACCAGAAACTGTTTAAAATTTTTAAATCTTTTCCAAACCCTAATGATTTTTGTTTTGAAATACCAGTTTTTGGTGTAAAACACTAACGTAACTTAAAATTTAAACAAAGTTATGAACCCTTCGAATCTAATGTTTTTTGTTTAAACCCCCGATTTCCTATGGAAAACGTTAATATAGCCTCAAACTGTTTAAAAACTAAAAGTCTTGTTCAAGCTATAATGATTTTTGTTTTAAAACACCAATTTTTGGCGTAAAAAGCTAACATAACCAAAAATTGTGAATCATCTTTAAAATCTAATTTTGTATTCAAAACAAAACAATTTCGGACGAAAAACACTAAAATAATCCAAAACGGTTGAAATATTCTAAATATTATTACTATTATAATGATTTTTATTGAAAAAAACGATTTCCTGTAAAAACGTAAATTTTTGACGTCAAAACGTCGAAAACCAGAAACTGTTCTAAATTTTTAAATCATTTCCAAACCCTAATGATTTTTGTTTTGAAATACCAGTTTTTGGTGTAAAACACTAACGTAACCTAAAATTAAAAAAAAATTATGAACCTTTAAAATGGAATGTTTTTTGTTTAAAACCCCGATTTCTTATGGAAAACGTTAATTTAATCTAAAACTGTTCAAAATTTAAAAATCTTGTCCAAACTATAATGATTTTTCTTTTGAAATTCCAGTTTTTGGCGTAAAACGCTAACATAAACTAAAATCGTTAAAAATTGTGAATCGTCTTTAAAATCTAACTTTTTTATTGAAAATACAAATTTCCAACGAAAAAAACTAAAATAATCCAAAATGGTTCAAATATTCTATATATTATTCCTATTATAATGAGTTTTATTGAAAAAAAAACAATTTCCTGTAAAAAAAACGTTAATATAACCAGAAACTATTCAAAAATTGTAATTATTTTCCAAACCCTAATGATTTTTGTTTTTAAATACCAGTTTTTTGCGTAAAACACTAAAGTAAACTAAAGTTAAAAAAAAATTATGAACCTTCAAAATCTACTGTTTTTTGTTTAAAAAAACCGATTTCTTATGCAAAATGTTAATGTAATCTAAAAGTGTTGAAAAACTGAAAATCTTGTTCAAACTATAATGATTTTTCTTTTAAAATGCCAATTTTTGGCGTAAAACGCTAACATAAACTAAAATTGTTAAAAACTGTGAATCGTCTTTAAAATCTAATTTTTTTATTAAAAATACTAATTTCCGACGAAAAACACTGAAATAATTCAAAATTGTTACAAGATTCTAAATCTTGTTCAAATTACATAAAGGATTTTTGTTTTAAAATACCCATTTCATTGTGAAACGCTATAACGTAACCAAAAATTGTGAAAAAATTATGAATCTTTCAAATCTAACGTTTTTGTTTAAAAATACCGATTTTCTAAAAAAATCATTGATGTAACCTGAAACTGTTTAAAATTGAAAATTTTGTTCAAACTATAATTATTTTTGTTTTAAAATAAATTTTGTTGGCGTGTAACGCTAACATAACCTAAAATTGTTAAAATTGTGAATCGGCTGTAAAGTCTTATTTTTTAATTAAAAATACCAATTTCCGACAGGAAATTCTATAAATTCTAAATATCGTGCAAAATATAATATTTGTTGTTTTAAAATACCAGTTTTTGTTTAAAAAACCCAATTTCCTGTGGAAAACAATAATCTATACAATAGTTTAACGCAAACATACCCTAAAATTGTTCAAGGTTGTAAATGTTCTTCAAAATCTAATTTTTTAAATTAAAAATTATAATTTCTGACGAAAACACTAAAATAATTATTATAAGGATTTTTGTTTAAAAATACTGATATTATTGTGAAACCCAATAGCGTAATCGAAAATTGTGAAAAAGTGATGAACCATTGACATATAATCTTTTTTCTTTCAGAAACCAAATTTCCCATGAAAAACATTACTGTAATCTGAAACTGTTGAAACATTTTTCAAATTAAATTTTTTATTTTAAATTCTTAGTAAAACTGTTGAAAAATTGCAAATTTTGTTCAAACTATGATGATTGTTATTTTAAAACAAAAGTTTTAGGTGTAAAACGCTAACATAAATTAAACTTGTCGAAAGTTATGCATCTTCCCTAAAAACTTTTTTTTATATAAAAAATACCAATATTCGACGAAAATAATTGAGTTTATCAAAAATTTTAGAAAGATTCTAAATCCTGTTCAAATTATGATGATTTTTGTTTTAAAATACTAATTTTTTCTGTACAATGCTAACATAAAATTAATAAATATATAAATATAATATAAATATAATACATTTTTTGTTTAAATCAATGGGTAAATTAAATGGTTTTTAAACTCTAATTTTTGAATTAAAAATACTATTTTCCGACGAAAAATACTAACTAATACTAATACTAAAAATACAATAATTATGCATAGATTCTAAATCTTGGTAAAATTATAATGATATTAATTTTTTGTGTAAAACGCTACAATGTTTTACACCAAAATTGGTTCTAAATACGTTATAAGGTAACCTAAAATTATTCAATAATTATGAACCCTTAAAATCTAATGATTGTGATATTTGAAAATTTCAATTGCCAATAAAAAAACGTCAACAAAACCGATTGATTGAAAAAGAAAATTAAAAAAAAAATTCTACTGAGTTTGAAGAGAGTAAATTGATATTATTATATTTTTTTGAATTGAAGAAAAAAGTTGTTTTTTTAAAACACTTTGAATAATGTTTTAATTATTGAATTGCAGAGGGGCAGATTTTTTATTGCCAACATGTGTCTTTTCATGACAGGGAAGAATTCTTGATTTTCAACCATGTTTTGAATCCAAAAAGGGAAATTTTTTATTTTTAATATTTTTATTTAATTGTATGGCAGGAAATTTTGGTATTCAATTTGTTTCTGAATTGGAAGAGGGAAATTTTTCATTTGTAGTATTTTGACTAATATTTTAATTGAGTTAAAGGGATTCAGATTTTTTATTCTAGACATTTTTTCTCAGATCAAAAGGAAGAATTTTTTAGATAAATTTTTGTTCGGAATCGGAAAAGATACATTTTTTCTCGTTGAAATTTCTACTTAATTCGAATCTCTTTTGGTGAAAAAAAATTTCTGAAGAGGTTTCAGCTATTTGTTTGAAAATTTATCTCGTCTGGTGGAAAATGTAGCTACTTGTTTGAAAGTTTACCTACTTTCTGAAAAATTCAGCTGTTCGATTAAATATTCATAACTTTAGTAGAAAATTAATCTCTCGTTGAAAATTTCACTATTTTCTATCCTATTCGTTTTTTTTTGGGGGGGGGGGCGGGGGTGGAAAATTCAAATATTTTGCTAGAAAATTTAACGATTTGGTTGAAAATGACCTTTTTTGACGAAAATTAATATTTTTGGAATTAAAATTGAACCAGTTGGTTAAAAATGCATGTATTTAATTAAAAATTCAAGTTTTTTGGTAGAAAGTCTAAATTTTGTCAGAAATTAACTTTTTTGTTGGAAATTTAGCTCTTTCCTAGAAAAGTCATCTTTTCGGTTTGAAAATGGTAGCAAATTCAACTATTTGGTTCAAAATGAACTTTATCGTTGAAATTAATAGTTTTGGTATAAGAATTCTACCATTCGGTTGAAAATTCATCTATTTTTTAACAAATTTAACTATTTTGATAGAAAGTCCATAATTAGTAATTAGTATTTAATAAGTTAATTAAAAGTTGAAAATTCGTCCTTTTGACTTGAAAATTCATTTTTTCCGGTAAAAAAATTCTATATTTTTTAGGTAAAATTACAAATGTTTGGTTAAAAAATGTGACTGAAAAATCTCACTTTAACTAATTTTAACATTTTTATTGAGTTGAAAGCATGGAACTTTTGGTTTATATTTTTTCTCCGAATTTAAACAAAGATTTTTAATTTTTAATATTTTGATTCGATTATAAGGTAGGAAATTTTGGTATTTTGTTTGTTTCTGAATTGAAAGAGGGACTTTTTTAATTTAAAGCGCTCTGATTAATATTTTAATTAAGTTGAAGGGGACAGGTTTTCTTAATATATTTTTCTCTAGATAAAAAGGAGAAATTTTTTTATTCAAATTTTTTTCTGATTCGGAAGAGAGCAATTTTTTATTTCTAACATTTTTATTCAATTAGAGGGGAGGACATTTTAATATTCAATTTGTTTCTGAATTGGAAAAGGGAATTTTTGTTTTCAATTCATTTCTAAATTGAAAAAGGGAAATTTCGTATTTAAAATTTTTTTACTGTGTTGTAAGAAAGGAACCTTTGATGAATAATTTTTTTTTCTGAATTAAAAGAGGGATTTTTTTCATCTTTAACATTTTGATTATTATTTTAACTGAGTTGAAGTGGGAAAATTTCTGTCATTTTTACATTTTTCTCACGAGAAAAAAGGGGGAATTTTTTTATTTCATTTTTTTTTCTGAATTGGAAGAGGGGCATTCTTTATTTTGAACATTTTTATCAAGCTGAAAGAAGGGAACTTATGGTTTATATTTTTTTTCTGACTGTGAAAAAAGATTTTTAATTTTTAATATTTTTATTCATTCATTCATTTAAAGCCTTTGATTAATATTTTAATAAAGTTGAAGGGAGTCAGGTTTTCTTATGATATTTTTCTCTGGATAAAAAGGAGAAATTTTTTTTCTGATCCGGAAGACAGAAAATTTTTATCTCTAAAATTTTTGATCAATTAGAGGAAAGGACATGTTATTTTTTATTTGTTTCTAAATTGGAAAAGGGCATTTTTGTTTTCGATTTATTTCGAAATTGGAAGAGGGAAATTTCGTATTTAAAAATATTTTATTGTGGTATAAGGAAAAATTTTTGCTGAAATTTTTTTTCTGAATTAAAAGAGGGAATTTTTTCATTTTTAACATTCTGATTAATATTTTAACTGAGTTAAAATAGGAAAAATTCTGTAATTCCCACATTTTTCTTACGAGAAAAAAGGGGGCATTTTTTTATTTCAATTTTTTTCTGATTTGGAAAAGAGAAATTTTTTATATCTAACCTTTTTTATTCAATTAGAGGGGAGGGCATTTCAATATTTAATTTGTTTCTGAATTGGGGAAGGGCATATTTGTTTTCAATTTATTTCTAAATTGGAAAAGGGAAATTTCTTATTTTTCAAATTCTTATTGATTTGTAAGGAAGGAACTTTTGATGAATAATTTTTTTTCTGCATTAAAAGAGGGTTTTTTTAACATTCGGCTTGGGATGGAAGGGGGGATTTTTGTTTAATTTTTTTGTTGAAGTTTTTTGTTTGATATTTTGATAATAATAAATTTTAATCTATTTTCAGGAAAGTCCACCACTACGTATAATTCACGAGGGTCGAGATATCTTAAATTTGGGTGCAAATCTCAGAGAACCAACCTGGCACAATTGGAATCCAAGAAACCATAAATATGATGAAGAGGAGGAAGGGTTAAAGAAGCGAAATTCTGTGTATTTCCGTCTGAATTCCAAAGGCGAAGAAGCTCTCACAGAAGATTATCCAGTCGTAAGTTAAACAATCATTTACATTTTTCACTTACAATTTAAAAAAAAATTACTAAAAGCTACAAAAACAATATTCCATTTTTTTTTTAAATTTGTATTTTAATTGTCTTCTTTGTAAAATTAAAAAATTTTGAATTAGATTAAAATCAAATTCAAAATCCTATTTACCGTCCAATACTCAAGTTAATGTATAGAATTCCTGAAAATAAAAACAAGAATCCAACGACCAAATTTGGACAAACACCATAAAATGCTCTTATTGTAATTAAAAAAAAAAAAATTTCTTTGGACAAAAATAAAAAAGAAGAAAGAAAAATGAGAAGGCAACCAACCAAATCCCCTTCTAATTTTTCTTCCCTCTTTTTTATTTTTGTCCAAAGAAATTTTTTTTTATGAAAAAGTTTTTTTTTTTTTTATGAAGAAGTTTTTTTTTTATGACAAAAGGAGTATTTTATGATGGTTGTCCAAATTTGGTCGTTCGATTCTTATTTTTATTTTCTTCGTTGTTTTAATAATTTTCTTTCAATTTTGCTTCTGGATTTATGAACAAAATTTCTTTTGATAGATTTAATGCTTTTACGATGATTCATTATAATAAAAATTATATTAAAATCTCTTTTATATAAAACATTTCTTGATATTTGTGAACTATATAAGTACATATTACTAATTTAAACAAGCTTCCTAATTTTTTTGAAACTCAAAATATTAAATAATTAGGTGAAAGCTTATAAATTAATTTATTAAAAATATTAAAATCTAATTTCCCTCTCTTTCACAGAGTCTATGCACACACACGGAGTGTGAATTTACACAGCCCTCACACTTCCTCTTTCCGGTAAGCATATCAGTACAAACGATATTTTAATTTTAATTTAGAATTTAAAAAATATTAAAAACTACAGAATTTTTAATTAATTTCTAATATTTATTTAGTATTTTATTTATTATTATTTTTTTTTCAATCTTCTTCTTGGGTGAACCCGGTTTTTCATCATAGCCACGGACTAAGTCAAGTGACTGATGATATGAGGATGTTATTATATTATTATTATTTATTCATTTGAAATTTTTTTTTATTATTATTATTTTTTTTTCTTTAGTATTTTAATGATTTTCTTTATTTGAAGAATTTTATTTGAATTTTGCTTCTCAATTTCTTATCAGTACATCTATTTTTATCTACGCGCGCTTTTTTTTCGTCTCACGCAATTTATAAATTAAAATAAAAAAATTAATATGAATACAACATTTTTGTATTTCATGGTATCTATTATCTGAAATGATAAAAAAGAAAAGCAAGGAAAATATTTTTTGTAATTGATGAAAATTGATACCTAATTTCAGAATTAATAAACAATATTTTTGTACAGTATATCGACAATGAAACATTGGATTTTTTTTCAAAAATACCAATTTACAACGAAAGACACTAACATAACCTAATTTTTTTTTAAACTGTAACTTTAATTTTGGAAGTGAAAATTATTTTTGTTTGAAATAATCAATTTCCAGTTAAAAATGTTAAAATACCCTTTTATTGTTCAAATATTGTAAATATTATTTGAAATCTAATGATTATTCATTAAAAACAGTAAATTTAGAAGAAGGCACGAACATAACAAAATACAAAATTGCTCAAAATTGTAAATCTTTTTTTGAAACGAATGTTTTTGTTTGAAATAACCGATTTCGAGTGAAAATTTTTAACATAACCTAAAATTGTTAAAAATTTTTTTACCATCTTTAAAATTCAAATATTTGTTTATTAAATTTACCGATTTTTGGTATAAAACGCCAAAAAATTGTACGAAAATTCTGACCTTAAATTATCATAATTTGAAGAATAATAATAATCTAAAAAATTTGATGATTTTTTGAATCAAAAATACCAATTTTAACAAAAGCAATCAAATAACATAACAAAAATGGTTTAGGATCGTAAATCTTCTTCTAAACATAATATTTTGTATTTCAATCAATCGTCAATCTTCTTCGAAATCTATACCGATATCCTATAGAAATTTGGAACATAACCTAAAATTGTTTAAGAAAATGTCATCTTTTTTAAAATAAAATGAATTTTAAATAAAATAACCGATTTCTGGTATAAAACGGCATGAAAACCAAAAATTGCTAATGTAATGAGATTGAATGATAATCTGAAGAATAATAAACTAAAAAATCATATGATTAAAAAAAATTAAAAATACAATTTTCAACGAGAAACACTATCGAAACCTGAAAGAATTTTTTATGATTGTAAATCTTCTTTTTAACATGATGTTTTTCGTTTGAAGTGACCATTTTCACTTTTCAAATGCCAAAACATAACCTAAAATTGTTAAAATTGTGAATATTGTTCAAAATATAATTTTATTGACTAAAATAACAATTTTGGATGAAAAACACTGACATAATCAAAAATTGTTAAGTGTTTATAAGTATTGTTCAAGTTATAATAGTCAGGCAGAACGTCAAAAACAGAGTGTCAAATCCCCTGTCCAACTCTCATTAGCCCCAAAATCACCTCTTAGAGTGAAATCTCCTTATCCAGCACTTGCCAGCTCAAAAAAAAAATCCCTAAAAATCAATATCCCACTTCCAGCCCTCCCCAGCCCAGAAAAATTTTTATTTAAGTTTAAAATTCTATTGTCCAGCTCTCCCCTGCCTCAGACATAATCCCTAAATGTAAAACTCCCTCGACCAGCAATCCTCAGCCCCAAAAATCACCCCTAAGTATAAAATATATTTTTTCAGCACTCTCCAGCCCCGAACAATACCCCTAAGTATAACAATTATTTTTCTAGCCCTCCCCATCCCCCAAAATCCCCCCTCAGTGTGAAATCCCCCTGCCCAGCTCTCTTTGGCCAAAAAAATCACCCCTGAGTGTCAAATCCCCCTATCCACACTTTTCCCAGCCCCAAAAATCACCCATGTCTAGTTCTTCCCAGCCCCGAAAATCACTAAAAGGAGTAAAATTCCCTGTAAATCCTTAACAGCTTCAAAAATTACCCTCGAGTATAACATTCCCTTGTAAAACTCTCTTCTGTTCCCAAAATCACCCCTAAGTATAAAATATCCTTTTCCAGCACTGCTTAGATCTAAAAATTACCCCTAAGTATAAAAATCCCTTTTCCAGCCCTCTACAGCTCGAAAAATAACCCCTAAGTATAAAATCTGCTTGTTTAGCATTCTGCAGCCCCAAAAATTACCCCTAAATATAAAAATCCCTAGTTCAGACCTTCTCATCCCGAAAAATAACCCATCAGTTCCCTTAAATCGATAATTCCCTTGTCCAGTCTTTCCCAGCCTCCAAAATTACCCCTAAGTATAATATATCCTTGTCCAGCACTCCCCAGCCCCAAAAATTACCCCTTAGTATAAAAATCCCTTTTTCAGCCCTAAACAGCCAAAAAAATAACCCCTAAGTATGAAATCTGCTTGTTCAGCATTTCTCAGCCCCAAAATTACCCCTCCAGATAAAAATCTCTTGTTTAGCTCTTCCCAGTCTAAAAAAGCCCCCAAGTCCACTTAAATCATTAATCCACTTGTACAGCTCTCCCCAATCCCAAAAATCAACCCTTTCCAGTTCTTCTCTGTCGAAAGTCACCCAAAATCACCCTTACGTATAATGTTCCCTTGTCTAACTCTTCCCAGCCCCCAAAATTACCCCTAAGTATAAGATCTCATTGTGCAGCAATTCACAGTCCCAAAAATTACCCGTAAGTATAAGAATCCTTTGTTCAACTCTCCCTAGACCCAAAATCACCCCTAAGTATAAAATCTGCTTGTTTTTCACTCCCCAGCCCCCAAAATTAACCCTAAGTATAAAAATTCCTTGTCCAGCTCTTCACAGCCCCTAAATTTATCCCCAAGTATGAGATCTCCTTGTCCAGCACTTCCCAGCTCCCGAAATTACCCCTAAGTATCAGATCTCCTTGTCCAGCACTTCCCAACCCCAAAAATTACCCCCAAGTATAAGAATCCTTTGTTCATAATTCCTTAGCCCCAAAAGCACCCTTCAGTATGAAAATTGGCTTCTTCAGCACTCCCCAGCCCCCATAATTGCCCCTAAGTATAAGATCTCCTTGTCGAGCATTTCTTAACCCCAAAAATTACCCGTAGGTATAATAATCCTTTGTCCAACTCTCCCTAGCCCCAAAAGCACTCTTCAGTATGAAAATCTGCTTCTCCAGCACTCCCCAGCCTCTAAAATTACCCCTAAGTATAAGATCTCCTTTCCCAACTCTTCCCAGCCCCCAAAATTGCCCCTAAGTATAAGATCTCCTTGTTCAGCACTTCCTAACCCCAAAAATTACCCGTAGGTATAAGAATCCTTTGTCCAACTCTCCCTAGCCCCAAAAGCACCCTCAAGTATGAAAATCTGCTTCTTCAGCACTCCCCAGTCCCTGAAATTACCCCTAAGTATAAAATCTCCTTGTCCAGCACTTTCCAGCTCTCGAAATTACCCCTAGGTATAAGATCACCTTGTCCAGCACATCCCAACCCCAAAACTCACCCGTAAGTATAAGAATCCTTTGTCCAGCCCCCCCCTAGCCCCAAAAGCACCCCTCAGTATGAAAATCTGCTTCTTCAGCACTCCCCAGCCCCTAAAACTACCCCTAAGTATAAGATCTCCTTGTCCAGCATTTTCCAGCTCCCGAAATTACCCCTAAGTATAAAATCGGCTTGTTTAGCATTCCCCAGCCCAAAAAATTACCCCTACGGTTGAGAATTCCTTGTCCAGCCTTTCTCAGCCCAAAAAATAACCTCTGGGTCCTCTTAAATCAATAATCTCCTTGTTCAGCTCTTCCCAGCCCCAAAAATCACCCCTGTCTAATTCTTCCAAGTCGATAATCATCCGTAGGTGTAAAATCTCCTTGTACAGTTTTGAACAGTTTCAAAAGTTACCCTTACGTATAACATTCACTTGTCCAAATCTTCTCAGCCTCTAAAATTACCCCTAAGTATGAGATCTCCTTGTCCAGCACTTCTCAACTCCCGAAGTTACACCTAAGTATAAGATCTCCTTGTCCAGCACTTCCCAGCCCCAAGAATTACCTGTAAGTATAAGAATCCTTTGTCCAACTTTCCCTAGCACCAAAAACACCCCTCAGTATGAAAATCTGCTTGTTCAGCACTCCCCAGCCCCAAAAATAAGCCTTAAGTATGCAAATCCCTTGTCCAGACCTGCACAACCCAAAAAATAACCCTTAATTATAAAATCTGCTTGTTTAGCATTCTCCAGCCCCAAAAATTACCCCTAAATATAAAAATCCCTTGTGCAGCCCTTCCTGTCCCAAAAAATAACCCCTCAGTCCCCTTAAATCAATAATCCCCTTGTACAGTTTTCCCCAGCCTCCAGAATTACCCCCACGTATAAAATCTCCTTGCCCAGCACTTCCCAGCCCAAAAAATTACCTGTAAGTATAAGAATACTTTGTCAAACTCTCACTAGCCCTAACATCACCCCCTCAGTATAAAATCTGTTTAGTACTCCCCAGCCCCAAAAATTACCCCTAAGTATAAAAATCCCATGTCTAGCCCTCTACAGCACAAAAAATAACCCCTAAGTATAAAATCTGCTTGTTTAGCATTCCTCAGCCCCAAAAATTACCCGTAAGTATAAAAATCGTTTGTTCAACTCTCCCCAGCCCCAAAAACACCCCTAAGTATAAAATCTTCTTTTTCAGCATTTCGGAGCCCCAAAAATTACCCCTACGTATAAAAATCCGTTGTCTGGCCCCTCCGCAGCCCCAGAAATCACCTCTGAGTGTAAAATTCCCTTATTCAGCTCTCCCCAACCCCAAAAATTACTACTAAGTTTAAAATTCTTTGTCAATTTTTTAAAAGCATTTTCAAAAATTTGATTCTGATGGTTAAGTAAATATGCAATTTTTTAAAAGGTTGTACCTAAAAACTACAGTTTCATCCAATCCTCAACACGGGTTGTCCGACCATAATAGTTTCAAGACATTAATCAAAAATGGCTCCATATACTTTTTAATATTTGAGTTTTTTTCTTCACATAAGTTCCCCAATTTTTGTAAAAGAAAAATATTCAATAATGAAGTAGAACTACTTAAATTAATATAACAAAATTATTGAAATCTAATTTTTCCTTTTTTTTCGCAGGATACATGTATGTGCTGTAAGCCCTCAGCAATCCTTCCTCTTTTTGGTAAGCACGTCACCATAAAAGCGACTCAATAATGACGATAAATTCGTCGATTTTATTCTGTGATAGACAAGCGGCAGCCGACTGAAATGGATCTCTCGTTATTTATAAAAAAAAATTATTCTTAGAAAAACTCGTATTATCGCAAATATTTTTAAATACTAGAAAGAAATTCAAGAAGAAAAGCACTGTGAATCTCGAAATATGTGATACGAATTACGAGAAGTCGGTAACGGGCCGCAATGATCGGAATTTTTATTCGTCTACGTAAGTTTACGCATAAAATATACATTTAAGTAACTTTTGATAAAATCGGAAATGTATTTCCGATAAGAAGTACGAAATCTAGATTTCAGAAAATAATTGACCCACTTTTTAAAATATTTACTGCGACATTTTTATATTTATACGTACTGTCTCGATCTTTTTTTTGTCGTGTAATTTTTTATTCGGAAATAATTCGATTTTTAATCTATTTTTGTATTGTTAACGTAGAACAAGTAAATCAGGAAAAAATCAGTGGATTTTAGTCAACAGTGAAATTTTCATCTTTCGCTCTTTTGAATTCTCCAATTTTGAAATATTTCCAAACAAATAGTTCCAAATTAGTGAATTATTTTCAAAGCTGGATGATTTATTCAGTTTATTTTTTAGAATATCGAACTGCATTTTTCCTGATTGAAATCATGTGATTGTCGATTTTTTTAAATATTTTGTGACTAACGTAGTACTTGCGTTTACAAAATTTTTCTGTATAATTATTAACAGCAGATGAGATTATGTATGAGATATACATATCTTATTTTAGAATAAGATAACTCTACTTGAGTAAAATATATAACTAATAAGTTTGTAAATATTATATTCGTTAACAATTTTTTATAAAAAATAATTTTAGAATAATTTCAAAGAATTAAATAGAGTAGAATAATCTCATCTGAACTGTCAACTAAGTCACTTTGAGATATTACAAATAAGCAAGAGACTATAAATTTTATTAAAAACCACCGGTCACAAAGTAATGTTTAATTCTGTCATTATAAATCTATTTGTACTTTTATAATAATAATAAAAAATAATTATCAAACGAGCGAGCTTTTTTCGCAGCGTAAAATTTGAGGCAAAATATCTCAAGTACTATGTTACTTTCTAAATTCGAATCAGTTAAATTTGACTGGGAATCAGTGACTTATTTATCACTACCTCAATCAGTGAAAATTCACTGAAAAATCAGTGATTATTTATTGAAATTTCAGTCATTCACTTGTTTTGCAGTTCTACTGGAACTACTGGAATTCCAATAAGTAGTCACTGATTTATCAGTTATTTACTGATTGAGGTAGCCAGAAATAGGTCGCATATTCTCTGTGAAATTTCACTGATTCAAATTAAAAAGTATAATTTACAAAACTTTGTTTAAGTAGGAATTTTATTGTATTAAATGTCGACCAGTGCCCGAAAATATGCTCTTGATACGCATTGTTTATAGTTTACTGTAAGAATACTCATCATCGATAGTGACAATTTGTTTATATAAAATAAATAAGAGATATACATTATTCGACTGCATTTTTATTCATTTTTAATATTTCATTGTTTAAAAGATTAAAAAATTATTATTTAAAAATCAAAGTTAATTATTTTATTTCACGCTATTTATTAAAAAATTTGGTTCTTTAAAATTTGGTACAAATCTTGAAAGTCTATTTTTTTTGAGGAAACAAATTTAATTAGTCTTTCAACTACTTTTTTGCTAATAAATTTATTTGGTAAAAAATACACTTGAAAAAATTTTTTTGCACTTTTTTTATCCTTGAAAACGTTTTTTGTTATTTATTTTTGTATTCTATTTTTGAAATTAATGGGTAGAATTTTTGAGAAATTGATAACTCTATATTTTTATGTCAAATTTATCAGGGCATTCGAATATTGAAGTCAAAATCCTTTTCTGTGGCTCCTTTATTTTTTTAAATTTTAAATTATTTTATTATTTAAGGGTTGTTCACAAAAAGTTGTGAAATTTTAAGTTTTGAAATAAAAAATTCTACATTTTTGATGATTTACATTTTTAATGATTTACATCTTTAATTTCTTTAAGTTGGAATATTTAGAATTGCAAACTCCTGATTTTTGATCTTCAAAATTATCAAAATTCAAGCATTTTAATTTTAATGTCTAGGAAATTGTAGAGTTTCCAATTGTACATAAATGTTCATAAATTTTCAAAATTGCAAAATTTTAAATTTCTAAAAATTCTAAATTAACGAGTCCTAAATTTATAATCCTAAAAATTGAAGAATTTTAAATCTTTAAAATTAAAAAATCTTCCTTTGTAAATCTTCAAAATTGAACTAAATAAAAAAAAGTTCAAAATTACATACCTTTGAAATATAAATCTTAAAAAAAGAATAATTTGCAATCCTATTTCTTCAATATACAATAATTTTCACTTGTAACTCTTCAAAATTGTAGATCTCTAAAAGGTAAATCTTTAAAATTGAAGTGTCTTTTATTTTGAGAATTCAGAATGAAAAATTATGCAAGTTTTAAGTTTTGAAATAAAAAATTCTGCAATTTGAATGATTTATATTTAAAATTTCTTCAATTTGGAGACTTTTGATCTTCAAAATCATCTGAATTTGAGAATTTTCATTAAAATATGTTTAAAATTGTAGAGTTTTCAATTGTTTATCTTCAAAATTGAACTATAAAAAAATATAAATATTCAAAAAAAAGATTCAAAATTACATAATTACTAACTATAAACATTCAAAGTTAATGAATTTCCGAATTTTAACCAAAATTTTTCCAAATAGTCGAATTTTAAAACAAAAAAGATTAAATTTCAACCAAAAAAAGTTGAATCTTCAACAAAAGAATTAAATTTTTTAGAAGACAGTTGAATTTTCAACGAAAAATGATAAATTTGTAAGCCAAAAGAACGAATATTCAACAAAAAATTTGAATTGACAACAAAAAAGGATGATTTACTACTAAAATAGTTCATTTTTCAATGAAAAATAATTAAATTTTCAACCAAGCAGTTGAATTTTCAAGGTAAAAAGTCAAATTGAATTTGAAACAAAAAATATAATTTCCTATGAATGAGTTTAATTTTCGAACAAATAGGTGAATTTTACCCTAAAAAGGATAAATTTGCAACTAAAATGATAAATTTTCCAACAAAAAAGTTGAATTTTTAACAAATAAAGACTTTTCAGTCAAGAAAGAAATTTTTTTATCCTAATTGTTAAACTTTCAAGCCAAAAAATGAATTTGGTCTAAAGCAGTTGAATTTTTAACCCGAAAATAAGAATTTTCAAGAGAAAAGTTAACTTAAAAAAAAAAGTATAATTCTTCATCAAAAAAAGGAAATTTTGAAACATAAATATTAGTTTTCTACGAAAAGAGATAATTTTTTAAACAAAAAGAATTTTTAACAGAAGAGTTGAATTTTTTAATACCAAATTATTATTTCTCAACAAAATAGTTGAACTTTTAACCAAAGATGTACATTTTTTAATGAAACGATAAATCTTTAACTATAATAGTTAAATTTTCAGATAAAAAAATTAATTGAAAAAAAGAGAATTTTCAAACAAAGAGATGAATTTGTAACTAGAATGATGAATTTTCAACCAAAAAGAATTTTCTGCCAAGAAAGGACATTTTCAACCAAGATAGTCGAATTGTAAGCCAAAGGACGATTCTTAAAAAAAAGCTGAATTTAAAAAAAAAAATTATTTTTAAGAAATATCAATTTTCAAAAGATGAATTTTTATTCCAAAAGGACGAATTTTCTCATGAAAAAAGACGAATCTTCAACAAAGCAGTTGAACCTGCACCCAAAAAGGATTACGCTTTAACCGAGTTCTTATATTTTCAAACAAATTATAAAATTTTTAACTAAAAATGTAATCGTCAGAACGAGAAAACTGCAAAAAAAAAGAAATACGAGATAAATCAATTAATAATAAGAATATAATATCAGGGTGGCTGCAAAACTTTATTTTCAAAATTACCAAATTGTTCCTTGACCGATTTTTAACACAGAATATTTTTTATTTTATAATTTCTAATTAAAATAAAAAACAATGTCAGTATCTACATCTGCCGGAAAAATCTGGCTACACGTATTGAAGTTTCCGTACAAATAGCCTTTTTTCTAGATCCCGATATTTTCACCGGAAAAATCCGGCTTCCGAGCTGGAAGCCGGGGCGGGGGTTCGATCCCCGTGTCGGTACCAATGGAAATTTCTCTATGTAGATCTACCAGGGGTTTGGTGGTTCGGAACCCACCTTAACCTGCTTGCTCGTCAAAACACCTTACGTTTGAAGTTTTTTTTTCAAATAAATAGAAATCGATTGGACACGATATATTTCATTTCAAATTATGCCATTGCAATGTTCTCAATATTTGTCATCCTAGGTCGAAAAAAAAACTTTTCTACTGCAAATAAAAATTGAACAATTGAGACAGAATTGATCACAGTAATTGAAATTAAAAGATTCGAACTCTTGAAGATAACAATTTTTTCACTCGAAGTTATAAAAACTGAACCTCAAATTAAGACACTCAAAGTGAAATACATACTTTTTAATTTTAAACTTTCAACATGCAATAAAAAAATGTTAATTCAAGTGATCAATAATTTATGCGCATAAAATGGAAGCTTTGAATTCTTTTCAATTGCAAATTTTGTAATTGAAAGCCGTTGAAATGCAAAATTTTAAATTTTGACTTTTATACATATATTTATAAATATTCAAAATTATATCATTTTGAGCAATTTTAAGCTAGAAACATTAATTTATACATTAAAAATTGTTTTGAAATCTTTTCAAATATTCTCTTAAAAATTTGTTTAAAAAAATCATTTAAAAATTTTGCAAGAATCTAATAATAATTTGATTATCTTGGAACTCAAATTTTTCCTACCATTTTTTGAAAATCCTGCAAAAGTAAAAAAAGGTACCTTGAAATCATCCAGATTCCTTTTTTAAAATAAATGTCATAATTGTGAATAATTGTTATAATTAGCGCCAAAAACTCGCAAAACCCATTTTTTCACTTATGGGGGTTTTTTGGGACCCAAAAAACAGACTTATGGTGTTGATATTTGAAAAGTCATATTTCATTTGTATTCTATGGCTAATTGTGAAGAGAAATATATACGAAGATGTTGGTTTTTGATTTTTTCTGATTATATATATTATATATAAT
>CAKNYM010048153.1:89189-100901 GCA_932195095.1 Andricus curvator | reverse complement strand
ATAAAGGGACTGTCGTATGGGGTTTCAAATGCGCTCATATGCGCCATAAAAATTTTCTGAATATCTTGAAAATTGCCCAAGATATGGAGGTCATAACATTTGGCAAAGTGATGACCACCAAAATAAAAAGTTTTTAATCCGCAGTGATGAAGGGACTATCGTATCACTTTGCAAAATGTTATGACCTCCATATCTTGGGCAATTTTCAAGATGTGCAGAAAATGTTCATAGCGCATATAAGCGCATTTGAAACCCCATACGACAGTCCCTTTATCACTGCGGATTAAAAACTTTTTATTTTGGTGGTCATCACTTTGCCAAATGTTATGACCTCCATATCTTGGGCAATTTTCAAGATATGCAGACAATTCCTATGGCGCATATGAGCGCATTTGAAGCCCCATATGGAAGATCTTTTATCAACGCTGATTCAAAACATTTTATTTTGTTGGTCATCAGTTGGTCATCACTTTGTAAAGTGTTAAAACCTTCGTATCGTGGACAGTTTTTAAAGTTTGCAAACAATTTTTGTGCCGCATATGAGCGCATTTGAAGACGACTGACTCCATATCCGTAATTTTAAATTTCAGATTACTGTCGAAGATTTAACACCTGAGTCACACTGCCCCCCCCCCCCCAAATTGCTATCTTTGTTAATTAGCTAGCGCAAAATTTTTTACTGGTGGCGCATTTTACCGCATTTGAAGTTATGACGGATAGCTATGCTCAATTTGAAAAAATGTTATTCTTTAAGAAAAATCGCACCAGCCCCCCGCCCCCATTTTGATCGCTGACAACTTGGTTATCAATGTGGCGCAAAACTTTTTTTCGGTGGCGCATATCAGTGCATTTGCCGCGCAATTCAGTGAGCTATAAAAAACCCGAAAATTAAGAGTGGGGGGGGGGGGTCTGGAGTAACTGACCTTATCATTTGCTTCTTTAACTGTAGTCCACGTTTCGCAACCATATAATGTTGCATTCCATATATACGTTTTTATTAGTTTATTGCTAAGTACTATATTTATATTAGATCTTAGTAACTTTGCCTTCTGTGCGAAAGCCTTAATTTCTTGTACTATTCTTGAAAACACATCTTGTTTTAACCGATAGATATTTGTAATTTTACTACCGAGATAGCAAAATTATTAAAATTCCTGTATCCGCTTATTTCCTACCTCAATTTTCAAACATTTCTTAGTCGCTTTTTCTGTAAGGCAATGCCTTAAAATTAGTTTTACTTTTGCTTATATCATACCGTATTAATTGAATATTTCTTCCATTACAAGTAGCGTTCTATCTAACTCTTTTTCTGTACTAGCTAATAACACTCATGGAATAAAACTAAAGTTACATTTTGTTGCAGGTAAAATTTTCCATGGTTAGAGTTTACGTCCTATTTGGAGAAATTTTACCCTACGCGCAATGCGAAAAACAACAAAGTATGAATAGATTCGGGATCATAGAATGAATGATGTTAAAGATGTTGATCGATCTTGAAAGTTTTTATCGTAAAAACTTCCACCTCAGTCGGTATTGCAGGTTAGAATCAAAATGAAAAATGGAAATCGAATTACGTTTGAGGCTGATATATTTTGTGAAACAGTAATAATATAGAAAAATAATACAAGTTTAGGGCACGAAACGAATTCGATGTAAGAATTGTTATTAACGGTTGAGCAACTTTAAAATTGATTCAATTTCACCATGAGTTTTTATATTAAACAGCAATGCCGACGGATCTCAAGACTTTGCGGACGAAAATCCCTATATCAAAAGTCTCATAACGGGCCAAGCGCATGTACCAGACTGTCACGTGACCAATTCTTTTAAACAAAATTACTTATAAACTAATAACTCAAATGAATTTCCCGTACCAAACAGACGTAAAGAAAGCAAAGACGAACGTCTGTAGGTATAGGAAATTCATTCGACTTATTAGATTATGATTAAATTCATTAACAAAAATTTCTCTCGCGACAGTCTGGTACTTTCCCTTAAGATCAGTGAATATGGCGACTTCTCGACTGGTGTCAAGTGCTTTATACTCAGTCACAAAAAATACGTTTTCATTCGTCCGCGATGAGAACAATTCTTTTTAAAATTAAATTTAAATAAGCGCAATGTTGATTTAAAGTTTGGTGTCCTGATTTCCAGACTGATTTCATTCATGCTTTCCTGTACATTCTTCGCACTGCTTTCAGCGATATATCAGAAAACGTTTCTCCGCTGAAAAATTATTCCAAGACAGTTTGAAAATACAAAATGCTCTCCGTTTTATGTAAAGTTAATCCAAAAAGGTTAATTTCTGTTGCATAAAATTTTAATATGTTAGCGAGTAACATCCATTTTTCTCCATGCATTGTTATAACATCAGCCAAAAAAGTATATGAGACATGTTTTGAGTAAACTATACTCGACAAGTTGCGTAAAGCTGGGACATAGAGACATTTGGAGAGACTGTCAAATGCAGGTATGCAAAACAAAGTATATTGATATATACTCTAACCGCTGCGCTAACAAAACTTGATAACTATTTTTTATTTTTCGAGTATTTGACTTCAAACCAGTCACCCCCTTTCGCGCTCCGTTTACCCTCCCAATCGCTCGTTTTGCTCAACTTTGTGTATTTTTTCAAAGGTTAATAGGAGACTTTAAAATGTGCATGCAAAATAGCTTTAAACTATACCAAGATAATATTAGACACTGCCCAAATTCCTCTATGCCCCAGCTTTATCCCGCAATCAATTTTCTGCGTGTATGCTTACTTCACGAAAAACTCTGAATAGTCTGAACAGTAATATGTACAATGCATAGTACATATATTATACTATTTTGCGTTTGAATGTCTTCAATTCCTATTTCTAAGTCGAATTGAATACAAAATAGTATACCCTAATATTCGAATAGCGCCTTTATTTAGAAATTACAGACATGAATACTTATAGCATCTCAGCTACCGTTTGAGTCAATCGGAATGCAAATCGGATTTTAATAATCCTACTTACAAACGAGATAATTGTTCAACATCAATAATCATAATTTATGGTCGAGTCTTTAGACTTAGAAGCGTGCATGTGCTCGCCACCCACAGTGCGTAACTAAATGACAACGAAGACCATGTGTACTGAAAATACCGACGTTGTTCGTACATAAAGAAAGAAATAATATTGAAAGGCAAATGAACCTTCGTATTGCTACGTTCAACTTCTACTGCCAGCGTTTCTTTATGTAGCTCATCCACATCCGCTGCTTTTCAAGAGGCGCCCCAAACGTGTTACGCAAATTAATGTCGTCTTCACGCATCTTTTCATTACCAAAGACGGAGGAGAATTGTCTTCCCTCTAAAGGATATATAATGGTGTTAAGCCTCATTTTCATGATAATATACACACAAAACACATAGCTAGCAATGTTGGCGCGACCAATTGTTTGCGTTTACTAGACTCGACCTGAGTATAGGCACGACGTGAGTTTATTAACACTTGCAGGAGTATCTATTATTTCGAATGTCTTGTATGTGTGTCACAAATAATACGTAGAAGGAAACGCATGAGTACAAAAATCAAGTTTTTGATCAAATGCAACATAGTGATACAAAATTCTTAAAGTAAAACCTTAATTCAGACAAACTTAATTCAAAATCAGATCTATTTTAATTCAATCAAAACACATTTTTCTGAATTTACTGACATTTAATGTCAACTGTCAATTTTCTGAGTGCAGTTTTTTTACCCCGCTTGGGGATAAAAAATACTGTTGTGATTGACTGTGTGAATAAAGTAAGTTACTCCCTACAATTACAAAAAAGGCACTAAAAATGTTACTGTTGAATAACTTTTATAAAATAATTCAGATAAAATGAGAAAAATGTTACTGTAACATAACTGTAGCTCTAATTTCCCGATAATTAACAACTTTAACTTTCGTTACATTAATCCTGTGAAGTTACTGGTTTTATTATCTCTAAAGATATAAAAAAAATGTTGTATGACCCATTTTTATTGCTGTGTTTTTATCTTTTTCTAATCAAAGAAAAACCTTTTCTTTCGGATTGCGAAAGGAAAAGTTAATTTGGCTGTAAATATTGTAGATGAGTACCGAACAAAAATTTGTAATCTGCTTCTCATACCTGTATACCTACATATATAATAGTGAGTAATTTAATCTAATTGCTATTTAGAATTATTATTGTAGAAAATCTACTAATTTATTAGTTTATACCACGGTAGGTCAAAAATACATGCCTAGAAAATTCCCCCATAAACGCAGAAAAACAGTTTTATGTCAAATTCACACTTCAGACAACGTTTTTATCTTTTTTGCATATTAAATTATCATTCGATATGATTGACAAGCTTTTAAACTAATTTTGAATTGCTCAAACAATTTAAAAAAAATCTGCCCGCTTCGCGGGCACATTCTCATCGCGCGCTTCGCGCGCGGCTCGCTTCGCTCGCAAGTTTCAGCGCGCCTAGGGCGCGCACCTGTTGGATCTCGCGCTTCGCGCTCGATTAGGTATTCATCTCGCGCTTCGCGCTCGATTATATGTTTATCTCGCGCTTCGCGCTCGATAATGCATTCACCTCGCGCTGCGCGCTCGGACACATATGTCAGTTTTACATAAAAATAAGAACTAATTTACTTAAGGTTCTATCGACCTTAAGGAACACATTCTCATCACGACACTCGCGCTTCGCGCTCGATATTTGGTATGATCATCATGTGAACCTCGCGCTTCACGCTCGTTTCTGTTCATCGTATAATAGAAACCCAAAAGTTTGAGCGCGCTTGCTGCGCGCAATTTGGTCTTCGCGCTTCACAACGACCATATGTTATGTTCAATGTTCTTCAGATAAAAATGACTAAAGTTGTATTTGATTTAAAATGAAGAAGGTAATTCCTTTACTTCAGCGTATATTTCCGTATCTTTATAATAAATCCTACAATCAGAAAGATTTTTTTCCAACTATCTGAAAAGGGGAGAAAAAAAGTATTTAAGTCGTTTTTGGAACATATATCTAGCTTTTTCATTCATAATCAAACCAACCCCTTGACTACCATGTGATTCCCTATCTACTCCTGACCATATTTCAAAACCTCAATCAAAGTTTCAGTCCATTCCGAGGCTACTTTATTGTTTGTATTATTCATGTTTAGATTGTACACCCAACTACCACCTTTATGCGCGAAATTTGTTGTGCGAGTCGAAATCATGCCCAAGTTAAGTAGTGATTCGTCGTATAGTGGAGAGTCCAGTTCTTACGTCAGTCCCACCAAAACTTCTGTTACGGGGGGAGGGGGGGGGGGGCGAGGACAAGGAATGGAAACCGAGAGAGTCGCAATTGGTTGATGTTTTATACTGAGAAGGTCACCAGCCTTCAGCAGCGTTGTATTAGATAGGAGTTCATATGTACAAAAAAAGTCGTAAGGATAAATTGTTTAGATTTTCGAGTACTATAAGCGCCCGCATATATAATTTTGAAATTTGGAAAAAAGTGGTCTAAAATTTTTTGAAAATGCTCTAACTTTTTGAATTTTCATCCAAAATGGCTGGTTAACGAACTCGATTCCTCTTTTTTCCCCCTGAAACTGTGTGCCAAAGCAAAATTTAATCCGATTAGTCTTTCAAAAGTTATCCGATATACAGACGACGACGACGACGACGACGACGACGACGACGACGACGACGACGACGACGACGACGACGACGACGACGACGACGACGACAACGACAGACAGACAGACACCGACGTAAAAACCATTTTTTCTGACTCAGGGGGCCTCAAAACGTCGACATTTGATGGAATCCGCGAAAGTCATTTTTCACATAAAACCAATACTTTCTCATTATGATGAGAATGTAATAAAAGTTAGATTTTCAGTCAGAATAAATTGTTTGAATTATTATTATATTTTATTGTTTCAATCGTTAGAAATAGTACTGAGAACATAAAAACAATGAAATATTGTGAAAAAACACACCCAAGATGAAAAATAAAGTAAATAAGCAAAGTTTTGATGAGAATGTGCCCGTTTATCGGGCCGATTTTTTCACTGTTAATATCATTTTTTACGAATAAAACAAAAACTACACATCCTATCAAAAAGTGACCTAGGAGAAATTTGTAGATCTTTTTTAAATGCACAACTTTAGTCCAGTCATGATTTGTCGTATCTTGCATAGTTTGACCGTGAAATTGATTTTTTTGATTTTTCATTATTTCTTGTGCAATAAAAATATGAATTTTCGATTTTTCAAGAAAATTCAAAAAGTCGTTATGATAATCTTGTAGGACGTGCGAAAATAAACACTTTTCCTATTTTGACTTTTTTTCGTATCGTGCGTTGTTTGGCCGAAAATGTTACTTTTCGCTTTTTTGGGGGGATTTTGAAAATGCTGTAACTCGGACAATTTTCTTTTCATCAAAAAAAGTCGTAAGGATAAATTGTTTAGATTTTCGAGTACTATAAGCGCCCGCATATATAATTTTGAAATTTGGAAAAAAGTGGTCTAAAATTTTTTGAAAATGCTCTAACTTTTTGAATTTTAATCCAAAATGGCTGGTTAACGAACTCGATTCCTCTTTTTTCCCCCTGAAACTGTGTGCCAAAGCAAAATCTAATCCGATTAGTCTTTCAAAAGTTATCCGATATACAGACGACGACGACGACGACGACGACGACGACGACAACAACGACAGACAGACAGACACCGACGTAAAAACCATTTTTTCTGATTCAGGGGGCCTCAAAACGTCGACATTTGATGGAATCCGCGAAAGTCATTTTTCACATAAAACCAATACTTTCTCATTATGATGAGAATGTAAAAATTGTATTCCCTATAACTCATAAAGTTTGTATTTTCTGGGATTAATGGTACAATTAAAATTAATATTAAGTGTAATATTTTCTGTTAAAATTATTTTGCATTTTTTTAAACAATTAATCATTCAGTGTGGCTTTTCCTGGAAAAGCTGTAAAGATTCTATTTTGTACGGTCTCGTAGCTCCCGGCCTGAAACCTTTATACTTTCGGTCGGATGTCCATCCGTCCGTCCGTCGTACTTTTTCCCCCGGGACCCCTTATCCCTGAAGCCCTTCCTATCACACTGGACCCAACATATCTCTCAGGACCCCACGTCACCCAAGGGACCTCACCTATCCTTCGGGACCCTTACAATCCCACGGAGCCCAATCTAATCCACAACACACCCTTCCCCTATCCACGGAATAGGGGGGTGGTTCGTTTCCACCACCACGAATCTCTCCTCCGTTGTAAGAGTTCGGGGAGGTGGTCACTCTCGTGTCACAAAGTGGGAACTTCAATACCGGAGCGATTTGTACTTCAAGGGTCCTTTTGGGGCGACTGAGTTTAGAAATTATTTCATTTTTAATAAACCTACTTATGAATCTTACGATGTAGAAGAATTTGCTCTACATTTTGAAAAAAACGATTGATTTATTAATTATTAAGTAATGAATCATACTTAAAATATTACCAGAGAAAAGCATGACATCATGTGAAACATGTATTTATAAAAATATACATCATATTATTACATTTTAAAACCTTCTAATGAAAGAATTGTTTAGCATTAAAATTATTAATTAATAGTAATATAATTTATGCTATATTAATTAATATTAATATAATTTCTAAAGTAATACTAAAAGTCACGAATTTGTAGCTAGGTCTCGGATACGAGATGAAAAAATGAAACATTACATCCTTATTTCTATGAGAAATATATGGATAAATTTCGAAGTTTCTTACGAACATTTCGAATTTCCTACGAAAAGTTCCTGAAAATTTCAGACTGAAATATAAAGAGGAAAAATTTTACTTGTGCGATTTAATTTATATTAATTTATAAATTCGCAACTCATAAGATTTGAACCCTCGAAGACTGCTGACTCACCAGTTTCTAAACATAAACCAGGAGTGGGTAAAGACGCGCAGCCATCGAGGCCAAACAAAATAGGTATTATAGAACTTCTAGCCACTCATCCGACGAGCTCGAAGCACACATACGAGCGCACATAAGCACCTCGCGTTTGGGCGAGCATGTGTGCGGGCCATGTGCAGGCGAACCTACTTCCTAGTTCCCAGATTTGTCGGGCAAGCTCGTGAGTGCTCTGAGAATCTATTCCCAATCACTCGTAATATTTTTGTAATTATTCACGTAAAAAAAGTGATGAACCGTTTTAGAATTTTCACATCGAGTTCCTCAATATTTCTCAAAGTTCGCAGATTATTTACGAAAATACATAAATATCCGATAAATTTTTCTCATATCCAACACCTAGCTACTAGTTCGTGACTTTTTTACGGATGAATTTTTTCCGTGCATGTTCCAATTTTAGGTTGCTGTTACTTTGAGATTGTAAACTTCCACATTCTATTTCTCGAAATTGGATAAGTTGGTCTCAATTCAGAAACATTTTAGCTCCGGAGTAAACTTTTGTTGTGAGTAAAATTTTGTTTTTGAGTGATTTAGATTTTACAGAATGTCATTTCGCTCTCCTGTAAAAGTCCTCTTTTTTAGTTATCTACTTCTATACTGCAACCCTTTAAATGTTAAGCAACTAATATTCACGTATCACACGACGTACTCACTCGTGATATTCGCAAGTAGCAAATTCCTATTTTTGCTTGGACAAGAGCATCAATATCAGACTGTAATTCTGATAACGCAAGTCTCATCAATGATGAAAGCGTTGTCTCAGATAATGAAGTACTTCCTTTGGATTTCACGTAGTTCATTATTGAGAAAGAACTTTCACATTGATATGTGAAACCAAACATGGCTAGTATTCGTAAAGAAAACATTCTTAATTGAGGATAATCTTCTTCCAGCAATAAAGTGAATAATTGTTCCCCGTACGCTGTTTTGTACTTGCAATGAGGATCTTCATGATGTCAAGTATTCTGTGTGATCATTGATATTAATTCCTAGCGGATCATTTAATAAATCCAGGTCAGGTTTAATGACATGAACGTCCTTGAATCTGTCCTGGAATTTTTTTTAACATTCTTAAATCTGGCACAAATTAAACAAAACTCAAGTTTGGGAATTCTTCGCTGAGTTCTTTGCAATTTGGGAAATATTTAAGATTGTTGTTTTCCAATTGGATTCTAAAATCTTTGATCGCACTATGAAGATTATTGATATGTTCCATTTGAATTGGAAGACACTGCTTCTCGATTTGCATTTCAGTATAGAAAAAATTGAAATGTGCTGTAATATCTGTTAAAAATGCAAGTTCATGAAGAAAATTGGGATCTTCAAATTTTTTTTGAAAATTTTCCGATTTTTTATTGTGAACGTGATTTTTAAGAAATGCAGAAATTGATTTTTTGAATGCAAAAAATCTTTTTAAGCAGCTACCAGCGCTCAACCATCTGACTTCGTAATATAAATGAAGATCTCCATAACAAAACCTAACTTCTTCCAAAAAATATATAAACATTCTGTGGGTAAGCGAGTGATTACCACCTCTGATTAACTTGGTTATCTGAATGACTACACTCATGGTATTCTTTGATCGTATTGCCTTTTCACACAAGGATTCTTGGTGGATAAGGTAATGGATCAACATGCATGATAAATCGCTTTTTCTCTCAGTAAACCCCACAAACACTTTATGTGGCCTGTTTTGGCTTTTGCTTTCGCTCCGCTACAGTCCCTGCAAAAAACGTCAGATTAAAAAATATTGCTTCGCATTCACGAGTTGTTCTCTGGAAATCTGCTTTGCGATAACCTCGGATTGGGACGAAAGCACAATACTTTTTAATTCGAGAGTTAGCATGTAACGTCTAAATCTTGAATACGTCTGAATGCGAAGTGAGAGATTTTTCGTCCAATGCTTGTTAATGCGAAAGTTATCATATGTTTCAATGCTATAAAATGCGATTGAATGCGAAACAGAATTTGTCTTATTGCTATTGAATGCGATTGAATTCGAAGCAGAAAATATGCGATTGCTCAGTATTGAATCGCTTTTACAAGATGTTCTCTCGAAATCTACTTTTCGCCAACCTCGTATTCAAAGTGCAATACTTTTGAATACGTTTCAATCTGACGTTTTTTGCTGTTCCTGAAATAAAGCAGAAAGTCACTAGGACAGCGCACGTTTTTATGACGTTACCATGCGTAAAGGATTCTGTGTTTCGTCCGATTTCGAATGAAACAGCATACGAGGCTGCTCGACTTTGGAGTCAATGACCCAAATGAGCTGGAAATGTATGATGTTAATGGCAATGAAAATGAGGATGGTCCCAACATTGAGAATGGAGTGAAAGGTGTCTCTTGTGAATACGTTGTGTGTGGCAGCGATGACGACATGGACTGTTCATTTGATATTTGCAAGGATGATGTCAGAGTAACAAAAATCGATTATGTGCATACATCGAGCACGTACATACGTCTCAAGCTCCTTGCCTGTAATATAATCTTTAAATGTAATCGGAGTCTTTTGGGCTCTTTTCGTTCGGGTGTGACCGCACTAACAAATTTACTTGCTTTTAAATTTTGTATTGTCTTTAGATTCTCAATTTCCGATTTATCTTCCGTTCGTAGTTCCCATTCCTTAGTGTCTACATCACTATCGGTGAATTCTTTTTCCAAATCTTCGAGATCTATAGCCGGTGTCCAGATTTTTAGTTGGCTGACAAGTGCTGTTGAAGCGTAACATCGACCGTTCTTTTCTTCTTGAAGATCTGCCATTCCATAAGTGTCTCAGGGTAGTATTTTATGTAATACCAGGGGTCCTCGAAATTTTCTCTGAAACTTCGTGACTTCTCCGGTGTTGATAGGCTTTACTTTCATGTAAACAATATCTCCAATGTTAATGTGGACATATCGATGACTATCGTATATAGCTTTATATTTCTCTTGAGCGAGTTCAATTGCTTCTCGTCCCTTTTGCTGTATCTTCTCTGGTTCTTCGAATAATATCCATATAAAATCATGAATGAGGTTTCGTTAGTGCTTTTATTATAGGAATCATTCAAGTCCACAGCTACTGCTTTGAGTTTTAGATCCTAATCTCGTCCACCATAGTCTTGCATTTCGGCCAGAATTACTGAATCAACGTCTGATTAAATCTTTCAACTTGCCCATTTGCTTGAGCGTGACTAAGAGAATTGAGCGTATGAGAGATTCCATGCTTGATAGAAAATTCAGCGAACTTTTTGTACGTAAAGCAAGTTCCCAGATCGGATACGATTCGTTCCGGTGTCCCGCAATCTAGAACAAAATCTTCCATTTTTCGAATCACAGCTTCTGCTGAAGTATCTTTCGTTGGTTCCAATCTTACGAATTTTGTTAAATTGTCGATAATTACCAATATGTTCTTATTCTTTCCTTTACTGGTGATTAAAGGTCCTTCGTGATCAATGTGAATTACGGGAAAGGGTCTGCGACCAGAAGGGATTGGGTGCAACTTTCCGGCTTATTTTCCCATTATAGACTTGCTTAGAATGCAATGAAGGCTTCCTCGGACGTGTTGCCGAATATAGACCCTTGAAGTAATAGTTGCGACACATTTTCTGGAAAGTTCTATCCACGTCGAAATGATCTTGGACATCATGAAACTGTATTACCAAACTTCTACTCATGAACTTTGGTATAACATATTTTAAGCCATTATTCGTTTTTTTATAAAGAATGCTATTAACTAATTCATAATCCGTGACTTCTTCCTTTTC
>CAKNYM010048153.1:72058-82260 GCA_932195095.1 Andricus curvator | reverse complement strand
CTAACAGTGGTGAGTCGACGAGCCGGGTGCACCGGATCGCGCACCAGATAGTTTAGCGCGTATTCTACGAGAACTTTTTTAAAGTTAAAATTGCGACAACATCCAAAATAACTAAAAGTGGTGAGTCGACGATCCGGGTGCACCGGATCGGGCACCATGTAGTTTAGCGCTTATTCTACGAGAACTTTTTTAAAATTTAAATTGCGACAACATTAAAAATAACTAACAGTGGTGAGTCGATGATAAGCATAAAGCGATCTCATCGACGATGGGCGAGCTGTGTTTATTTGAACTCGAGATGTTTGTTTTCATAAGAAGCTTAGGGGAAGTCTATGCATGTACACTTCGGTATATATACGATTCCTTGGACTCATTTTTTAACATATTTAATATTTTATTCGTATTTTGAAAAATTCATTTTCGATTAGTCATAGTTCATTTACATTTCAAAATGTTTGAAAATTTCCGAATTTTGAGTACCGTTTATATTTTTTAATTAAAGCTTTTGACATTTCGGAAAATTTCGGTTTGGATTTTTTATAATAAATTTGGTTAATTTTTTATTTAAAAACAAATTTGAAATATTACGCAATTGGAAATATGATTTCATTCATTTCAATACTTAGTTTTCATTTCAATCCAGTTCTATCCAGTTTTAGGCTTGGAATCGTAGGGAATCAAAAAAGAATGTATTCCCAATAAATCTATTATACGATACTTTGCAAATATACAATAATTAATCATTATTTTAACAATTTTCCTAAACATATTCAGAGTTTGTCTATTTTTCAAGGAAATGGCAGAATTTGTTCACAGAGTCTCTTTTATATGTTGCTTTGTCAATTTACAAGAAATATTAATTATTTAAACAATATCGATTAAAAAATTTAGAGTTTGGCTATTTTTCAATGAATAGGCTCAATTTTTTACAGAATTAGATGAGAATATCTTTTCGGTGACATTTTTCTATAATGCTCTGCTAATTTCAAAGAATTAATTATTATTTAAACAATGTTGATAAACAAATTAAGAGTTTGACCATTTTTCAACGAGTAGGTTCAATTTGTTTACGGAATCAATAAAAAATGTTTTTCAAATAACTCTTTCCTATGTATGATACTTTGAAAATTTACAATAATTATTAATTATTTAAACATGTTTATCAACATATACATCGTTTAGCTATTTTTCAAGAAATAGGCACAATTTTTTCACGGTGTCAACTAAGTATGTCTTACCGAAGACTCTTTTTCTAGGTTTCTTCACAGATTCATATTTGGCTATTTTCAACGAATAGGCTAAGGTTTTTTATAGAATTAATCAAGAATATCTTTCCGATTACTTTTTTTCTATAATGCTATGAAAAGTCTTTCTGATGACTCTTTTCTATGTTGCTTTGTAAATTTACAAGAATTATTAATAATTTAAATAATTTTCATAAAAAAAATTAAGAGTTTGGCTATTTTTTAACAAATAGGCTACATTTTTTTACAGGATTAACTAAGAATATCATTCCGATGACTTTTTTGTATGATGCTTTGCCAATTTCCAAGAATTATGAATTATTTAAACAATTTTCATAAACAAATTATGAGCTTGGCCTTCTTTCAACGAATAGGATAAATTAGTTCAGGGTATGAAGAAAGAATGTAATTCGAATAACTACTTTCTACGATACTTTTCAAATATAAAATAATTATTAATTATTTCAACAATTTTCATAAACATATTCAGAGTTTGACTGTTTTTCAACCAATAGGCTCAACTTTTTGCAGAATTAACTAAGAATATCTTTCTGATGACTTTTTCTATGATGCTTTGCAAATTTACAATAATTATTCATTATTTCGACAAATTAAGATTTTGGCCATTTTTCAATGAATGGCTCAGTTTATTTACGGGATCACCAAGAATGTATTTCCAAAAAACTGTTTTATACGGAACTTTGCAAATTTACAATAATTATTATTTATTCAAACAATTTTTATGAACATATTCAGAGTTTGACTATTTTTCAAGGAGTAGGCGCAATTTTAACAGAATTAAATCAGAATATATTTCAGATGACTTTTTTCTATATTGTTCCTCAAATTTAGAAGATTTAATAATTATTTGAACAATTTTCATTAAAAAATTAAGAGTTTGGCTATTTCTGAAATAATAGGCCCAATTTGTCTCCAGAATCAACAAAGAATGTATTTGCAATAACTATTTTCTACGATACTTTGCACATTTACAATAATTATTAAATATTTGAACAGTTTTCATAAACATATTCAGAGCTTGGATATTTTTCAAGGAATAGGCACAATTTGTTTACGGAGGCGCCTAAGAATATCTTTCTGATTACTCTTTTCTATGTTGCTTTGTAAATTTACAAGGATTATTAATTATTTACACAATTTCGATTAAGAAATTAAGAGTTTTTCTATTTTTAAACGAATAGGCTCAATTATTTACAGAATTAGTTCAGAATATCTTTCCGATGACTTTTTTTATATAATGCGCTGCAAATTTCAAAGAATTAATTATTTTATGTTTATGTCTTTCAAAAGACTATTTTTCTATATTTCTTTACAAATTCGGATTTTGGCTATTTTCAACGAATAGGCTACATTTTTCATAGAATTAACAAAGAATATCTTTCCGATTACTTTTTTCTATGATGACATGGAAAGTCTTTCTGATGACTCTTTTCGATGTTGCTTTGTAAATTTGCAAGAATTAATAATGTTTTAAACCATTTTCATTGAAAATTTAGGATTTGGCTATGTTTTAACAAATAGGCTACATTTTTTTACAGAATGAACTAGGAATATCATTCCGATGACTTTTTTTATATGATGCTTTGCAAATTTCTAAGAATTATTAATTATTTAAACAATTTTCATAAAGAAATCAAGAACTTGGCCATTTTTCAACGAATAGTATCAATTAGTTTAGTACATCAAGATTTCTACGATACTTTGCAAATATACAATAATTAATAATTATTTGAACAATATTCATAAACGAATTCAGAGTTCAGCTATTTGTCAACGAATAGGCTACATTTTTTTACAGAATAAACTAAGAATATCTTTCCGATGACTGTCTTCTGTGATACTTCGTAACTTATCAAGTATTATTAATTATTTAAATAATTTTTATAAACAAATTGAGAGTTTAGCTGTTTTGAAACTAATACGCTCAATTTGTTTACGGAAGCAAGAAAGGACGTATTTCCAATAAGACTTGCCTACATTACTTTGCATATTTGCAATAATAATTATTTATTCAAACAATTTTCATAAACATATTCAGATTGTGGACTTGCATGTTGGTGGCGGAAGTGAGAACGTGTTTAGTGACAGGTGGAGAGAGAATTTTACGGAATTTGTGTGGAAGGTGTGAGTGGAGTGTGAGGGTGGAAGCCGAGGAGGTGAGTAGGGTTGTGTGGGGTGAATTGGGGAGATAAAAAGTGAGTTTCAGCGTGGGTGGGAGGTGGTATCTAGCTGGATAGGGAAAGTGAGGTTAGGTTGGCAAGTAATCGGGGGAGTTCGTGGTCAGGAGTCCTGGGCTTTCGAGGGTTCAAGGGTGGTTCTCGAAAAGTTAGGGGATGCTAAGGGAGAGAAAGGGGTGTCTGCAGGGACTGAGGAATTGAAAAAAAAGGGGGGAAAAAAAAGGAAAATTTGGCGGCGAAACACGCCAACATTTTGCAGAGACATCTGTTGGTTGCGGCAAGTACTGCATGGATAGATCCCATTTACCGGCGGTAGAGCGGGAGGTGGGCAGCGAGAGTACTGGCAGTGCTGGTAGTGAAACCGACGGGGAGGGAATTTTCCACAAGCCACGACGGCCAACAACGCGTCGCCCGGTGTCGAGCGGTGCGTCGGGGAGAGGGAGAAACCGGGACGGTGGCAACGAAGGAAGCGAGAAGGTAAGGGAGAGAGCGTCAAGCGCAAGTGACGGGGAGGATCTCTTCAAAAGGAAGAGAGACAGCCAAGAGAGTCCGGAGAAAAGCGAGGTCGAGAGCCCGTTTAAAAAAAGCGGGATAACACCGAGGTCACCCCCCAAAAAAATGGAGGGGATGTTGGAAAAGGAGGCTCACGGGATGTTGTTAGGCGAGATCAGGGGGCTGAGGGAGGACGTAAGGGGGACCAAGGAGCAGATGGAAGGTATGAGGGAAGACCTGCGAATCAGAGATGAGAAATGGGAAAAGGAGGTGAAAGAGCTGAGAGAGAGAGTAGATGGGTTAGAGAGGGAAAGAAAAGAAAAAGAAGTTAAAATAAAACAGATGGAAGAGGAGATTAGGGCGTGGAAAGAAAGGACGGAAAAAAGGCTTGAGAAGGTGGAGGGCAGGACGGAAATGGAAATAGGAGTCGGGGGTAGCGGGGGCGAGATTAAAGGTATTTGGGAGAGGGTAGGGAATATGATAGAAGAGAAAGTGGGAGATCGTAGGAATGAAAAGGAGGAGAGGGCGGATAGGGAAAGGATCAGGGCAATGGAGTTGAGAATGGAGAGAAAGGAGAAGGCAGACAGGAGAAATAATATTGTGATAAGAGGGTTGAAGATGAAGAGCGGGGAAGAAAGGGAGGGCGTGGAAGCGCTGCTACAGAGCATAGGGTGGAATAAAGGCAGGGTAGGGAAAGTTAAGTTGGAGGGGAGAAAGGAGAAAGAAGTGGCGGTTGTGGAGTTGGAGAGCTGGGAAGAAAAATTGGGGATAATGAGAAATAAAAATAGGATAAAGGATAAGGAAGTTTTCATCGATCACGATTTGACGAGAAAGGAAAGGGATGTACAGAGAATGCTGTACGACAGGGCTAGGAGGGAGAGGAGTGAAGGGAGATCGGCGAAGGTAGGATATCGGAAAATAAAAATAGACGAGAAAATGTGGGTGTGGGACGAGGAGAAAGAGGTGTTGAAGGAAGTGCAGGGGAATTTGTTTCGTAGGAAGTAGGGGGGCAGGGGTAATGCAGGGTAGAGGAGTTGTGAAGGTGCTTTACTGGAACGTAGCAGGGGTAAAGAAGAAGGATGAGGAGTTCTGGAGGTATATCCAGGAATTTGATGTGGTGGGACTGGTAGAGACGTGGGTGGAAAGAAAGGAATGGGATAGAATAGAGCCAAAGCTGCCAAGGGGGTATAGGTGGAGACTCCAGGAGGCGGTCAGAGTGAAGAAGAAAGGAAGGGCTAGTGGGGGAATTATAACGGGGATTAGAGATGGATTAGAGGAAGAAGCTCACGGAGAGGTAGAGGGGGAGGGAGTGCAAATGAGGAAAGTAAAGATAGGAGGGGTAATGTGTAAGTTTCTGACAGTGTACAATAAGGATGGGATGGAAAGAATTAAAGAAAGGGTGGAAGACCTGTTAGGTGAAAGAGAAGAGGGTATGGTGGTACTGGGTGGGGACTTTAACGCGAGGATGGGGAGGGAAGGGGGCCTTTACAGGGAAGGGGAGAGCTTCGAAAGGAACTCAAAGGATAGGTTAATAAATAAGGAGGGGGAGATTCTAAGGGACTGGATGGAGGATAGAGGCTGGGCGGTGGCAAATGGTATGGCAACTGGGGACGAAGAGGGAGAGTACACATACGTAGGTAAGGTGGGGGTATCGGTAATAGATTATGTAGTTATGAATATGCAAGGGTGGGAGGAGATGGAGAGATTCGCAGTAGAAGGGAGGGTAGAATCAGACCATCAGCCATTAGGGTTGTGGATAAGGGGTGAGAACGGCGGAAGGCAAGGTGGGGAAGAAGTGTCGACGGGGGAGAGGGTTAGCTGGACGAGGGAGGCGATAGAGAAATATAAGGAGCAGTTAGGGAAGGTACGCTTCGAAGGGGAGACGGTGGAAGAGATATGGGAGGATTTAAAAGAGAAAGTGAAAGGGTGCGTGCAAAAGAAGGTATTCAAAAAGAAGAAGAAAGGAATGGTGAAGCCGTGGTGGGATAGGGAATGTAAAAAGATGAAAAGAAAGGTGAAGAGGAAGTATAAGAAGTGGAAAGAGGGTACTGCGAAAAGGGAGGAGTACGTAGAAATTAGGAAGGGGTTTAGATTGATGTGTAAGAAGAAAGAACAGGAAAAGGAGAAAGAGATGGAGGAGGAGTTAGGAAATGTTAAGACAGAAGGGGACGTCTGGAAGATAATAAATAGGTTAGGAAGCGTAGAGTAGGGATAAGCGACAAGATAGGGAGTGAGGAGTGGAGGGAGTTTTTTAAAGAATCATTTCAGGGCTCAGATTCAAGGAAGAGAGATGATGGGAGTAGAAGAACAGGGGAGGCAGAGATGGAGGAGTTGAATGACGAGGAGATAGAGAAACAGAAAAGGAAGTTAAAAAGGTCAAAATCAGCAGGGCTGGATGGGCTAGAGAACGAAGCATGGCTGTTTAGTACACAGGAGGTTAGGGAGAGGCTGAAGGAGGTAGTGAAGAAAGTATGGAGGGGGGAGGGATTCCCACGAGGGTGGAGAGAAGGATTAATAGTGCCTCTGTATAAGAAAGGAGAGAGGGATAGGCAGGAAAATTATAGGGGGATTACGCTAATGAATACGGCGTATAAAGTATACGCGATGGTAGTAGCGGAGAGGCTGCGGAAGGATGTCGAGGGGAAAGGAATATTGCCAGAGACGCAGGCGGGCTTTAGGGCAGGTAGGAGTACTATCGACAATATCTACGTTCTGCAGCACGTGGTGGATAGAGAATTAGCGAAGAAGGGATCGAGAGTGTACGCGTTTTTTGTGGATCTAAAAGGCGCGTTTCCGTCGGTGGATAGGGGGAGGTTGTGGGAGGCGATGCAGGAGAGGGGAGTGGAGAGAGGCCTGATCGAGAGGGTAAGGGAGATATATGAAGAAACCAAAGATAAGGTAAGAGGAGGACAGGGGATTTCGGAGGGATTCTGGATGGATAGGGGGTTAAGACAAGGGTGTCCGCTTAGCCCGACGCTTTTTGCGATTTTAATTGCGGATATGGAAAGTAAGCTGGAGGCCGGAGTGGTAGGAGGAGTCAGGATAGGAGGGGTTAGAATTTGGTCGCTAGCGTATGCAGATGACATAGTGTTGTTGGCAAAAAGCGAGGAGGCCTTAAAGGAAATGATGAAGAGGTTGAGAAGATACCTGGATAAGAACAGGTTAGAACTGAATGCGGAAAAGTCCAAGGTTATGGTTTTCAGAAAAGGAGGTGGAAGGGATAAGGAAGGGGAGTGGAAGTGGAAGGGAAAGGCGGTGCAGGCGGTGAAAGAGTTTGTGTACCTGGGCTTCTTGTTTCGGAGGAATGGCGGAGTGGATGGTCACATAAAAGAGAGAGTGAGGAGGGCAAATGTGGTGATGAGGCAGGTGTGGGGGTTGGGAAAGAAGTTATTCGCAGATGATTTTGGGAGGAGAATGAAATTGTTTGACTCACTAGTGATGAGTGTGCTATTGTATGGAGTAGAGGTGTGGGGGTGGAAGGAAAGCGAAGAGGTAAATAGGATACAGGAGAGGTATGTAAAGTGGACACTGGGGTTGGCAAGGAACACGCCTAATTATATTGTCAGGAGGGAGACGGGGAGAACGAGTGTAGGGATTCTAGCGGGGAGTCGAGCGTGTAAATATGAGGAGAAATTTTTGGAAGAGGGGGGAAGTAAGCTGGTTAGGGAGTGTTGGTGGGAGAAGGAGAACAGGAGAGGGGGTGGGAAGATGGAGGTTGAAAGAGAAAGGTATTTTAGAACGAATGGACTGCATATTGATGAATTGAGAAGGATGCATGAGGAAGGAAGGAAGGTATATGAGTTGGTTAAGAAAAACAGCATGGAGAGAGAGAAGACAGCAGGGGAAGAGAGAATAAGAGAGACAAGGTTTAATGGGAACTACGTTTGGATTATGCCAAGGGCGAGAGCGCAATATTTGTGTGAGAAAGGAGAGAAAGGAAGTCAGGAGCTTATAGCGAGGATGAGATGTGGGTGCATGGAGGGTTTCAATAGGTTCTGGCTCGATAGGGAAAAGAGGATGTGTGAACTATGTGGGAAGGGGGAGGCAAGAGTGGAGCACTGGTTGGAGGAGTGCGTGGAGGTGGAAAGGAGTGGGATAAGCATGGAGGTATTGATGCACGAAAGGGGGGACAAAAGGGCAGTAGCATGGGTGAAGGGAGTATTGGGTAAGATGGAGAAGAAGAGAAGGAAGGAGGAAGAGGAATGGAGAAGGAAAGATTGTAAATAGAGGAGGAAGTAAATATAAGTAATTGTAAATATTGTAAATAGTAGATAAGTATTAGGTATTAGTCGCGGAGGCAGAGTTTGGTAATGCGAGGCAAGCAAGAAAGTAGGGAATGCGAGCGAGGCGAGGCGAAGCGAGGAAGGCAATGCGATAAGAGCGAGCGGCGTTAGATATAAGGTGTGGAAGGATGTTAGTTTTAAGGGTTAGTTGTAAGAAAATTCTGTAAAAAATGGAAGTGTAAGCAAGTCAATTTTTTAAGGCCAGCAGGCTAAAAAATAAACGTTTATCTTCTTCTTCATATTCAGATTGTGGGTTTTTTTCAAGGAATAGACACGATTTTTTTATAGAGTTAACTAACAATGTCTTTCTGATGACTCTATTCTATGTTGCTTTGTCAATTTAAAAGAATTATGAATTATTTAAACAACTTACATAAACAAATTCAGAGTTTGGTTATTTATCAACCAACAAGTTACATTTTTTTACAGAATTAACTAAGAATATGTTTCCGATAACTTTTTTCTGTGATACTTTGTAAATTCCCAAGTATTATTAATTATTTAAACAATTGTTATCAGCAAATCGGAGGCAACTAAGAATGTCTTTTCGAGGACTATTTCCTACGATACTTCGCAAATTTATAATAATTGATAATCATTTAAACAATTTTCCTAATCTTATTCAGAGTTTGTCTATTTTCAAAGGAATAGGCTCAATTTTTTACGGAAGCAACAAAGTATGTATTTCAAATAAGAATTTCGTACATTACTTTGCACATTCACAATAATTATTCATTATTTAAATGTTTTTCATAAACATATTCAGAGTTTGGGTATTTTTCAAGGAATAGACACAATTTGTTTACGGAGTCAACTAAGATTGTCTTTCCGATGACTCTTTACTATGTTTTGTAAATTTACAATAATTATTAATTATTTAAACAACTTTCTTTAAAAAATCAGAATTTCGCTACTTTTCAACGAATAGGCTGAATTTTTTACAGAATTAACTAAGAATATCTTTCCGATGACTTCATTATGCTCTTCAAATTTCCAAGATTTATTAATTATTTAAAATATTTTCATGAGCAAATTAAGAGTTTGGCAATTTGTCGAAGAAACCCTCCCGTCAAACATCCTGCTCGACATTAGTTAAAACCGAGGTTAAAACGCAGCGAATACACAACTGAGTCGTATACTTCGCAGATGGTCATCCATCCGAGTGCTATGCGCGCTCGAAATGGCTTGACATCTGGACTCTTCTCGAGTCGAGATCATTTACTGTGTATTTATATGAACATTTGTACGCGCCGACATTTTATAGGTTTTTTTACAAAGTTGCATGAAAATGTTTAGAGTTACACAATTATTTATTCTGCCGTGTACAAATCAAAATTATTGAAGTAAAAATTAATTTTATGGTATTTTATTGAACTTCATTTTCAAATGAAATAGTAATTACATGTAAATAAATTTATGAGGCGTATGAGGCGTATGAGGCTCTAGTTTGGTTGAAAATTCATCTTTTTGGTAGAAAATTAATCTTCTTGGTGGAAATTTCTTCTTTTCGGTTAAAATTTCAACTACTTGATTTAAAATGCATCGTTTTCAACTTATTTTTTTTTATTTTAGCCAATTTCACACAGTAAAATTTCTGAGGATAATATTCAAAACGAAACACATAATTCGAAACCAACTGAAGTTAGGTTAGACAAAATAAGAAGTTGAAAACGATAGAAAGTTTAACCACATGAACTTTTCTACAGGTTAAATGTCTAAACAGTTAAATGCAGAAATTATTCCAATTGTTTAACCGGTCAAGCGCGGAGCTCTAGATTATACTTGAAAAGTCATTTTTGCAATTTCTGTAAGAAGTTATTGAAAACGTGGTAAAAATTTCAGTGATGATTTTGTTACAAAAAATATTTATTATATCCGGTGAAATTAAAAGAAGAAAACACTGAAATATTCGAAACCTTTTTAATAACTAATCGTACCTGAAAATATTATTTTGAAATATTTTATATTAATATAATAAGATTATT
>CAKNYM010048153.1:46878-72048 GCA_932195095.1 Andricus curvator | reverse complement strand
TGAAAATATTATTTTGAAATATTTTATATTAATATAATAAGATTATTGTTTTAGTGGAGAGACTAGTGCTCCACGCTTGAATGTTTAATTTTTAAACAATTTGAATAATTCCTACGTTCAACTGCTTAGAAATTTAACATGTAGAAAAGTTCATTCGAAGAAATTCTTCATCATTTTCAACTTATTTTTTTTTTATTTTAACCAATTTCACAAAGTAAAATTTTTTAGGATAAAGGTTCTTTTACACCTTCCGTCAGTCGGTCGTCGACCAACCAACATATCGAAATATCCATTCACACCTCCGAAAAATGCAGTGAAATCTAGTAATATTTTAGTAATCTTTCAGTGAGTTTCAGAAGATAACTAAAATATTACTAGATTCAACTGAAATTTGCGAAGGTGTGAATGGATATTCAGATATGTTGGTCGGTCGACGACCGATTGACGGAAGGTGTAAAGGAGCCTTGATATTCAAAACGGAACACATAATTCGAAACTAACTGAAGTTAGCTTAGACAAAAAAAGAAGTTGAAAACGATAGAAAGTTTAGTCAAATAAACTTTTCTACGGATTAAATTAAACTAAACATTTAAATGCAGAAATTTCTCGAATTGTTTAACCGGTCAAGCGAGGAGCGCTAGATTAGACTTGAAAAGTCATTTTTGCAATTTCAATAAGAAGATGTTGAAATGTGGTGAAAATTTCAGTGTTCATGTTGTTACAAAAATATCTATTATATTCGGTGAAATTAAAAGAAGAAAACGCTGAAATATTTGAAACCTTTTTAATAACTAATCGTACCTGAAAGTATTATTTTGAAATATTTTATATTAATATAATAAGATTATTTTTTAAGTCTTCGAATTAGTGGAGAGACTAGTGCTCCACGCTTGAATGTTTAATTTTTAAACAATTTGAATAATTTCTACGTTCAACTGCTTAGACATTTAACATGTAGAAAAGTTGATTCGATGAAATTCTTCATCGTTTTCAACTTATTTTTTTTTATTTTAACCAATTTCACACAGAAAATTTGTTGAGGATAATATTTGAAACGAAACACATAATTCGAAACCAGCTGAAGTTAACTTAGACAAAAAAAGAAGTTGAAAACGATAGAATGTTTAACCGAATGAACTTTTCTACAGGTTGAAATCTGCACAGTTAAATGTAGAAATTATTTGAATTGTTTAAACGTTTTACTAGTTAAGCGTGGAGCACCAAATCAGACTTGAAAAGTCAATTTTGCAATTGCTGTAAGAATTTAAAATATTGAAAACGTGATGAAAATTTCAGTATTATTATAGAAAAAATATTTATTATAACCTGCGTAATTATTGAAAGACTTTTCAATAACCAATTATCTGGAAATATAATAATAAGATAAAGAATATTTTTCTTAATATAATAATAAATAAATAATAATAAGCCAACGGCCATACCACGCTGAAAAACCCAGTTCTCGTCAGATCACTGAAGTTAAGCAGCGTTGGACGCGGTTAGTACTTGGATGGGTGACCATTCAAGAATACTGACATGAGTGCTGTTGGCACATCGTGGGTGTGGTGAGCCCACACTTGTAGTTATTTATAACTACAAGAAAAACCTAGAAACACTACCCGAATCGGGTAGTGTCACGCCTACCCTGAAAGGGAAATGGTTTAATGGTATATATATATATATATTACATAATATTCAATTATTAACCTGACGTATAGGAAAAATTTAGACAACGGATTCGTTTTTAGGATACCAAAATCCTTCGGGGTCACATAGCCCGGTTTTTGGGTACAAATTTTGTCGGTCTGTGTAATGATCACGTTTAAAAATAGAAATCTTCTTATTTCCATAGATTTTATTTTAAGGGTTTCGAAATAAAAATTATCTTAAAATGAAACATTCAAAATGGTAAAGTATCAATTTCTCAAACTTTAATTGTACAAATTAAATGGCGAAGGCAGATAAAGGCCCCTAGCTTTCATTATTTATTAACCAGCCAAAACAAAATATTTCAAAATATACAAACAAAATGTGGCCACTTTTATCGGCGGGAAAAATTCCCGGTTCAAACATTTTTTCGAAATTTATTAAATTGTCATGAAAAATTATGTGAATATAACATTTTCATCACTTGTTTTTAATACAACATTCAACTGTAGACAATTGAATAAAATTTAAAATGGAATTTTCAACAGAAAATCAAAGAAAATTCAAATGTTGAAAATTCACTTTTAAATTTTCTTTGATTTTCAGCTGCTTGAAATTAAAATTTTAAATTCCTTTAATTCTTCTTACCTGAATTTTTAACAGTTGGAATTCAAGAAAAAGCTTTGCAAATTTATATTTTTGGGTTAAAAATAAAAACCTTATCATTTTGTTGGGAATTTGATTATTCTTAGTTGAAAATTCAACTGTTTTCGAAGAAAATTGAACTAATTGGTTGGAAATGAACTTTTTTGTTGAAAATTCATATTCATTCGGATTGAAAATTCAACTGTTTTGTAGAAAATGCGTCTTTCTGGCTTGAAACTTCAACAGTTTGGTTGAAATTGTTTTTCTTTCATGACTTACGGATCTTTCTTTGTTGAAAATTCAATTATTTTCATAGAAAATTGAACTATTGGGTTGAAAATGAACTTTTTTATTGAAAATTTATATTTTTGAGATGTAAGTTCAACTGCTTTGTGAAAAATTTGTCTTTTTGACTTGAAACTTCAACATTTTGGTTGAAATTGTTTTTCTTTCATGACATAAAAATCATTCTTCGTTAAAAATTGAACTATTTTCAGAGAAAATTAAATTATTAAGTTGAAAATGACCTTTTTTGTTAAACATTTTTATTTTTGAGACGTGAATTCAACTGATTCGTAGAAAATTCGTCTTTCTTTCTTAAAACTTCAATAATTTGATTCAATCAATGAATAATCTGTTTTGGTCTAAAAATCAACTACTTGGTTAAAAGTCGAAATACTTTGTCAAACATTCATTTTTCAAATTCATGTATTTTGTAAAAAAAATTCATCTCCTCTGGTAGAAAATATTAATCTTCTTGGTTGAAAATTCATCTTTTCTATAAAAAATTCAACTACTTGCTTGAAAGTTGAACTCCTTTGTAAAAATTTTGTTTGTTGAAGATTTATCATTTTATTTGAAAATTTATCTCTTTGGTTGAATCTTTCTTTAGTTGAAAATTCATGTATTTTCTTGAAAATTAGTCTTTTCTGGTTAATGTTTCAGGGAATTAATAATCATCCGATGGACTGTCAATAGAAATTTTTTAATTTTAAATATTTAAAATTGAACTATTAAAAAAAACGTTAAAATATATGAGGCGTTAGGTACAAAAACAACCTAACTCGAAAAGTCGTGTTTTGAGATTAATCAATTTAAAGATTTCAAATTGTTATGCAACTAAGAAAATATTAATTTTAAAATTAATCCTTTTATACAAATAAAGTATCAACATTTAGGAATAGAATCCTGTTGTTAAAATCAATTTTTTTCTCAAAGAAATTATTTAAATAATGGAAAATAAACAAAAAGAGTTAGGTTGTTCTTCCATAGAACGGGGTTTGAGGATTCGTTTTTCACTAGTTTTACCTCTTAATCATTATTTAATGGTTTTTAATCACATATTCATTTATTTAAAAAACATGATATTGTTAAAAACTCAAAAATTATTTATAAATTACACTTTATTATAAAAAATTATTTTAAAAAATTGTCAACATGTTAATTTAAAAAAATATTTGCCAATCGATTCTATAGAAAAAATTCAGAAGAAAACTCCTTTGAGATTTTTCCGTTAAACGCTATGTTACTGGGGTAAAATTGTTATAAACAATTTCGAGCGAAAGCGGAAAGCCACATCGCATACGGGAGAGGACAGCCGCGGCAGCGCGGCGTGCGTTGAGTATTACGCGATTCATGTTAACAATTGTTATTTTCACATTACTTTTAAGTTATGCATTAACTACTTCGGGATCGGTGATGCTGATAAATTAATTTTCGGAAAAATAATCTAAATGGTGAAATCATGTGAAATGTGAAATCATGTGAGCGGGCAGGGGACACGGGACAAAAACAAAAACAAAACAAAAACCACCTAACCCGGGTTAGGTTGTTTTTCAGTAATACTCAACGCACGCCGCGCTGCCGCGGCTGTCCTCTCCCGTATGCGATGTGGCTTTCCGCTTTCGCTCGAAATTGTTTATAACAATTTTACCCCAGTAACATAGCGTTTAACGGAAAAATCTCAAAGGAGTTTTCTTCTGAATTTTTTCTATAGAATCGATTGGCAAATATTTTTTTTAATTAACATGTTGACAATTTTTTAAAATAATTTTTTATAATAAAGTGTAATTTATAAATAATTTTTGAGTTTTTAACAATATCATGTTGTTTAAATAAATGAATATGTGATTAAAAACCATTAAATAATGATTAAGAGGTAAAACTAGTGAAAAACAAATCCTCAAACCCCGTTCTATGGAAGAACAACCTAACTCTTTTTGTTTATTTTCCATTATTTAAATAATTTCTTTGAGAAAAAAATTGATTTTAACAACAGGATTCTATTCCTAAATGTTGATACTTTATTTGTATAAAAGGATTAATTTTAAAATTAATATTTTCTTAGTTGCATAACAATTTGAAATCTTTAAATTGATTAATCTCAAAACACGACTTTTCGAGTTAGGTTGTTTTTGTACCTAACGCCTCATATATATATATATATTGAAAATCGAATAATTTGGAATTCTATACTTTCAAAATCCAACAATTTTAAATTGCAACCCTTTAAAATTGTTGAAATTTGAATTTGAAATCTTTAAAATTGAAGAGTTCTTAATTTTGAAAATCTACAATTATAAATTATGCATGTTTTAAGTTTCACGATTGAAAATTATGTAATTTTGATGACTTACATTTACAATTTTTCAATTTGCATCGCTTGAATATTTCAGTTATGTATGAAGAATTAAAATTTCTGCAATAAATATTATACACTCTCTCAATCTGAATGAGTAAGAGTTAACTAATCAAATAGTGCAAGTCATTATGACTGATTTTGTGAGTATTTCCAATCGTCATTAGAGAACAAAAAATTATTTGTTTTCAGTGGAATTGTTAATTCTTTATATTCGTAGAACTACTTTACGAATACGCATTTTTTAATTCAAATGTACATATAGTATATATGATCAAAAATTTTATCTTCTCAAACAATAGAATGCCAAATTACAAATAAATATAAAAGAAATATTGATCAGTTATCGCGGAAACTTTTATTTTATTATGTTTGTCACTTGTGAAAATAATAAGGTATAAGAATTCGGAGCATATTCATTCAAGATTCAAAGAATCTTTATTTTGTAGACATATATACATTATTTCGAAATGCAAAAGTTATTCAATAAAAGAGAAATTATGTTTCATAGCTCTTTAATCTATTTTTACATTTTGATTAATTTATTTATGGGAACTAACCACTTTATTGATGTATTTATGTATTTATATATGATGATGTTATTGATGGACTATGGTCACCTAATTGAAAAAAAGTATGTAAAAGAGTAAATAACCGATTCAATCTAAGGCACATCCAATATCGGATTGTCTGACCCACGGGCCAATCGAATCGAAAAAACGATTCGAAGGTAGTATTGAATGTCGGTTTTTCGACATTCGATCGGTGGGTCGATCGAATCGAATAAACCGATCCGAAAATGAACGCATGTCGAATCGAAAATACCATATTCAATCCGACAAAATGCACACGTCTGATATTTGTATCCGTTTTCATGATCTCCAGAGTTTCCCAAAGTCCCATGGAACAAAATATTTATTATTGTGGACACTAACACGCTAATATCGTATCAATAATAAATATTTTTCGTTGAAACTTTGGGAAACAATGAGATGTGTGAAAACGGAAATTAATAGCCTTTTTCTTGTTTAAATAATTTAAAAAAAAATATGAAGCTGGTAATATAGAAATTAACATTTAATTATTTCAAATAGAAATAGGATATTTATATCCGTTTTAATGATCTTCAGAGTTTCTTGAAGTTTCAGCGAACAATAAATATTATTGTGGGCACCAACACGTCAATATCGTAAGTGCAACATGCTCCAGTTTTAATCTTCGTCGTTGTCGTCTGCATCTTCTGCGGCATCGTCTACGACGTCTTCCTCCTTTTCACTTCCACATGCATTTTCCTCGACAACGGACGTTCAACCTGGTTGCCTGTTGAACTCTTAAAAATTCATTTTTTTAAGATACATAATTTTAGTGGAAAGTTCTTGTTTTTGGGTGTAAGTTAATCTTCTTAGTTTAAAATTTACCCCTTTGCAAGATGTTGTGTTTTAATACAAGTTAATTTTACTAGGAATCTGTATTATAATAGGTAATGGTAACGATCAATCAGAAGAGAAATGTTTTCACACACCGTGAAAATGGAAATCTACAATATCGATCAAAGTTATCTCCTCTAATACAGAAAATCGTTAACGTCTTTTCAGACTAGACGGAGCTATAAATTAACAATTTTTAAAATTAAATTTATTCAGAAGAAAGACCTTCTCCTTCCGCTCCGCTGAGATTCGAACGCCAGGTCAACTAATTTCCGGCCAGGTGCTCTACCACTAAGCTACTAGAGAGATCGGAAGAAGAATCCTTTTTCTGAAACACGCTTTCTTTTGCAAGATGTTATGTTTTAATAGAAGTCAATTTTACTAGGAATCTGTATTATCATTGGAGATGGTAACGATCAATCAGAAGAGAAATCTTTTCACGTACCGTGAAAATGGAAATCTACAATATTGATCAAAGTTATGTCCTCTAATACAGAAAATCTTTAACGTCTTTTCATACTAATGGAGTTATAAATTTAAAAAAAAATTAATTAAATTTATTCAGAAAAAAGATCTCCTTTCACTCCGCTGGGATTCGAACGCCGATGATCTCCTATGATAAAACAGATTTCTAGTAAAATTGACTTGTATTCAAACATAAAATCTTGCAAAAGAAAGTGTAACATGAATTTTCACTAATATTAATAAAACATTTTATTTAAGTTGTTATCAACCAATTTTAAAACAGTTTAAATCCATTAAAATTCTTTTTAAAGATCCCAATCTTTTTTTTGTACTTTGAAAATAATTTACAAAAAAGTGTTGCATTAGAAGAAAAATTTTTTATTTTAGCTTGATATATAGATTTAAAATTTTATCGAAAATATGCACTTTAACGTTTTTTTAACGCAAATGATTTTAAATGCATTACAATTGTTTTTAAAGATCAAAATCTTTTTAGTTCATTTTGAAAATAATTGTCAAAAAAGTGTTGCACTAGAAGAAAAATTTAAAATTTCAGCGTGATATATAGAGTAAAAATGTTATTATTAGTAACATGAATTTTTAATTGATACTAATACAATAATTTATTAAGTAACGCAGGTTATTGAAACTTTTCATAATAATGATAATGATTAATAGTCGCTTTCGTAAAAAAAGGAGAAAATAGATTAATTCATGTTGAATTTTTTTCATCTAGTATATTAGATTTTTTTACAATAGTTTAACAATAATCTATGGCCAACGGCCATACCACGCTGAAAAACCCAGTTCTCGTCAGATCACTGAAGTTAAGCAGCCTTGGACGCGGTTAGTACTTGGATGGGTGACCATTCAAGAATACTAACATGAGTGCTGTTGGCACATCGTGGGTGTGGTGAGCCCACACTTGTAGTTATTTATAACTACAAGAAAAACCGAGAAACACTACCCGAATCGGGTAGTGTCACGCCTACCCTGAAAGGGAAATGGTTTAATGGTATATATACAGTGCTCAGCTATGTAAAATGCTTGAAATAATAATATTGCAATTTCATCGCATTATTAATCACTATAAATAATAATTAATCAAATTCTGATATCGTAAATTATTTGTTATGTATTATGTTGAACAAATATTTATTTTATTCTAGCTTTAATAAATAATTTCGTATATTCATATATCTAACTCTCATAATGGTATGAATGATAAACCACGATTCATGGATAAAAGATTTGACACAAAAATATTTGATTCAAAATTTGAAGATTTGAATCTTGCCGCCTTGGGCAAAAGTTCGGCTGTGGTGCGCCAAGGGCGCGCAACGATTTGCCTCTCTCGCAGTCGAAACGGCGCGTCGAGTGTTTAAGGCAGGAGTCGAGGCGCCGAAAATCATACTTACTTGGCATGAATGCTACCGTGATAAAAAAGGTGGTTACTGTAGGGCGAGGCTCTTCTATTGCACTTACGGTCGAGCTGATTCTTTTTCTGCTGCGAGATATCCCTAATGTGGATATCTCGGTTGTATAATTTTTGTTAGTCGCGACTGTGTACGCGCGCTGTACGGATACGGAAAATTTTATAATACTTGACAGAATTGAAAAAGATTTTAATATACATTATTGTACATAATAATATGTATTTTAATAAAACATCACCTTTGGAAGTCAACATACATATTTTTATATTTATTTCATTCTCATTTGAAAAATAAGTAAGGGATTCGATACGAAATAATGGCGGCCCTGCAAAGGACCTTAATTATTTTAAAGGTACAAAAAAGGCTGCCTGACATGGACCTTATAAGGTAGCCAATTACGGCCCTTTTAATTCCGAGCGTGACGGAACACCATAAGGGCCTGATAGGATTTACTTATCCGGACCTTAAATATAATACGGCAATCCTTTCAGGACCTTATAGTGCCCGGATTTAAATTTCCACACGGGAAATACCATTTTTGTGGATGACCCTATTATAGCGTGGTAGCAAAATGTTCGCAACAAAGTTATTGCCCAATGATGAAGTAAAATTACTCATTCGAACATTACTATTCACAAAATTGATGGTGCGGAAATTTCTTAAATCTTTATTAATAGATAAACAAATTGAAAGCAGCCACTAAAAGTTATATTCAGACAATGTCGCAATAAATCAGATTTTCGACAAATATGTATCCGATATTTTCGAGATATTTGTTAACATCACTTTTTTTAGATAGGACATGCAATTAAAAATGTTACACAATCAGGTTGAACCCCTCCTCCATCTCCACATAACAGACAATCACGATTCCCATACCGACAACAACACTCTCGGAAGTATTTTGTGTTCAAGAAACAGTACAAAATTTACGTTAATTTAATTTCTTCCAGTACCTTCAAAACATATCTATAATAATTAATTGTTTTTAAATTCGTAAAGTAGGATACATTTCAAATTTATTTAATTCCTTCCATTTCTTTCAGAAAATATGTATATTAATTGTTTTTAATTCCGCAAAGTAGAATTTATTTTTAATTTATTTAATTCCCTCCAATACCTTAAGAATAAATCTTTATGCAATTGTTTCGAATTCCAAAATGTAGCATATATTCCAAATGAATTTAATTCCCACTGATACCTTCAGAAAATATCTGTTTACAAATATTTTTAATCCTTTTTTCTGGAATATAAGTTTAAAAGTTTCAATTTCCGTTAATCTTACAAATAAGATTTTTGGTATCTTTAAATAAATAAAAATAAATATAATATACTTTTCGAAGGTATAAGCTATAAATAAAGTGAAAAAGGTGGTTAAAATGAATAATTTTAAGGATTCTAATGATAATTAAATAAATTTTATGAAGTAGTGAATGCATAATTAATGAATTAAAAATATATACACACAGAGTAATAATAATAATAAATTAATAATGATAATAATTCTTGGACCGATTCTGCTTAGAAATTAAGTAAGTTTTAGAATTAAGATTGTAAAACACTTATCCTTAAAAGATGGGCGTTGAAAAACTTGATTTTATTTTTTTTAAATTCATTTTATCAAACTTTATTTGAAGGGCTTTTCTGAAAGAAAAGTACTGAGTCACTGTGGTTCTTAAAATGATATAACCCAAAGGTCCTTGCACTGTAAATGTTCTTGTAGATTTTGAATTTGGGTAGTTTTCTGATTATTTTGCAACAAAAATTAAAATCTTTTATCTATACGTCTTTTGGAAAATCTAATTTTTAGGTTCAAAAATGGTATTTTTAGTTTTTTTAATTAAGCCATGCGTATCGGCATAATAAAAATTATATAATAGGATTTACATTAAAAATCGAGAAAAAAAATTAAATTGCAAGGAACTTTGGGTTTAATCATGTGGGTGCCTTTAATTAAACTTTGCCTTGTTAGGCTGTTTTTTATTTTTTCAATTATTTTCGATCTGCCTTTATGCAATTAACATATCCATTTTATTGAATATGAGTAGTACACACATTTCTATAAAATAGAATCCGACTCATTACTGTACGAATTTTCGCACAATGTTTAAAATATAGTACTGACAATAAAAAAAAAGTTATTATAATTACAATTACTTATGTCACTACCCAAGTGCCACTTATTAATTAAAAATTATAAAATATTCGCTAACGATTAATTTCCATTTTAATTCGACCCAGCGTTTTGACATTTAATTTATTCAAATCCATTCTATTCCTTCTTTTGCATATTATAACTTTTCAATCCCCTTCATTACCGTTCCGTGCAATTTTCGACGTTCATTGGCAGGGATTCAATTTTATTGATCCTGACTACGGATTTTCGTATTTTCAAATTCCTTTCAGTACTGTTCTGTTAAATTGTTCAAGGTGCATTGAACGGGATTGATTTTTTCTCATACCTATTTTCCCGGCGGTTTAGGAGACGACCGGAAAAATCAGGTATTCAAGTGAATTACATTTTTTAATCCCGATCAATGCAAGCCTTCTTACTGGGTATCGGAAGACATAATTATTGTTGTCCGATTGATTTATAAATTTATATATCCGGTAAAGTGAGAAGTGAAAAATTGAAAGGGATGATAGGGAGTGTATTTTTGTATATTAAATGTTAGGAAAGTACCGAGGGATTAAAGGTATTAAGAGCGAATCAGATACGAGGTATACGGGATCAGAACACGGAAGTTCTGAAGCGAGTTTAAATTTTTACGAAACGACCCCCGAGAATAGCTACTTTCCCCATAAAAATCAAGTGAAAATTATCGCATCAAAAATAAAAATGTTGGAGACAATGAAAAAATTCTTATCAGTCGAAAATATCGAGAAGGCTACGGAAGAAGTGATCAAAACACAATTCTTTGAAATGAAAAACGCGCTTAAAGATGCTAAAGAACGTTTAGCCAGAATAAATGTAGACCCTACACCCGCGCGAACGAATAAACTAACATTAAATGACCGAAAACACATAAATGAGTTGCTTAGAAACACTTGTGAATTTGACGGTACTCAGGAAATAGAATCATTCAAGGACGATATTCGTGCTTTAATAGAAGAAATTTCAATCACCGCGGAAAATAACGAATCAATGAGAAGAGCATTTCTGGATGAAACACTAAAGGGAATAAAATCGAGAAAGCTAAAAGGTGACGCACAGCGTGTGGCAATGCGTATTTCCCCACCGATTACATTCAAAAGTCTAGGAGACGCTCTAACATCCCTAGTAGCAACGTCTGCCTTGTATGACAGAGGCCAGAGTCTGGCTCAGCATCTGCTCCCTCTAGTCGACCAGACTGGCGGGAGAAATGATCAGACCAGACGAAGAACAGAATCTGGTGAATAAAGGAACCAGATTCTGGTATTTAGTTTATAAACACTAGTAATTAATGTAGAATATAAATAATGAAATTGAAAATCTAGCAATCGGAAATTTGAACGATTCACAAGTATGACCAAACATGCAAGCTTATACGACAACAGGTTATGTTTTTAATATTTCAGTGTGTCTCCTGGAATGTTGTGACGTCTCCGCAGTATATTTTCCCAGAAAAGGCTGAAATATAGTGTAAAACTATTACAGAAACCTATTTAGTACCATTTTACGTTATTTTAATTTTGTCTGGTGTATATCACGACCAGTCTGGGCCAGGGTCTGCTATACCAGACTCTGGTGCCAGAACAGCACGCCAAAGCGGAACCAGCCGGGCGCCAGGCTGCAAACAGATTCTTCTTTTTCTGGCGCCCAGCTTGCGCCAGTCTGCAGTTATCTTGCTACTAGGGATTGGAATTTGGAACGCGACCAAATTTGTCAGATGACGAACGAGCGAGTGGAAAGTTTCAGTAAACGCTACCAAGAAATTGATAGGAAAATACAACGCGCAATAGATTATAGTTCGGCAGACTTTAAAGATTTCGAACGAAGAAAAGAAGAATGCGAACGAATCAAAAAATTTATCGGATGCCTACGAATGGAAATAAAGTATATGGTGGCCAATTCTCAGCCAACAAGATTGAATGACGCACATCAAACCGCATTACAGGAAGAAAAAGGTTACCTCGACAAAGAACGAGAACGAACTAGACAAACTCATAGATTTAACATTAGAAAAAAATTTACAGCGAAAACAAGTTTTTCAATCCACACGAAGAGAAATGAGTGATCAATCCACTAACAGAACACAACCCACTACTTCTAGAGAAAATCCACAGACGTTATGCAAATTCTGCAAGAAACCTGGACATACCGAAGAAAAATTTTACACCAAACAAAATCAACAAAAGAAAGAAAATTTTCAGCGAACCTGGCCACCGGGAAAGGATCCACCGAAGCGAATGTATCAGACGGAAGAATTAGCGACGGAGGAATTGGAAACCGAGGATTTCATACAGGAACAACAGGAAGACGAGTATCAAAAGTTTATTTACAACGAGGAGGACATCCTTTTGTCAGGATCCAATTATCAGGATACAGATGTAGACGAGGATTTTTGGTAGATTCAGGTAGCCCGGAATCTTTTGTAAAAACAGATTGCTTAATAAAAAATTCATGTCAACCCGAAAGAATTCCTGAAAATCAATGAAAGAGTTTTGATATAGTTGATGGAATACATCAATGTTAGGTAGATGTACTCTGTCATCTAAAAATCCGAAACACCAGTTCCATGCAGTGAAAGAAAATTTCCCGACGGAATTCGATGGTATCCTCGGGCGAGACTGACTTACAAAATATCAAGCAAAAATTAATTTCATTGACGATACTCTTGACTTGCCTAATGAAAATATTCCACTTCAAGGTAATTATAATCCCATTACCTTTCATCTAAGACCCTTATGCAAAGACATTGACATTAAATTACCCAGAGGCGAGTATGTCATCAATAGTAAAGGTATATTACCGGGAATCTATAAAAGTGATGGTTTAAAAGAAACAAAAATTGTAACCGTAAACTTTAATGGGGAAAAAGAAACAGTTTTTTTTATTTCTACAAAAATAAATTAGTTAATCCAGAAAAAAGAACTAGTTTAATTTCAGAAATTCTTCGTAATAAAATATGTCAGGAAAAAAGAAAAAAATCTTTAAAAGAATGGTATGGACAAGAAAAGACTATTGCTATCTTTTCTCTGCAAAGGTCAGAAAACTATGACAAAAGGATTGAAGAACTATTATAAAAAAGTTCTTTATCGCATTTGGACAAAACTTTACAAGAGCAAGTAAAAATGTATTAATTGAATTTAATGATATTTTTTATTTGACTGGAGACCCAATGCCAATGGTCTCAGAAGTAGAACATCACATTAAATTGAAAACTAACAAACCAATTAGTACACCATTATATAGACATCCCATAGCTTTACAACCCGAAATCGAAAGACAGATTAAAGAATACGAGGAAAAAGGATTGATTAGATCTTCTTTCTATCCCTACCAGGCTAATGTCTGGATGGTTAAAAAAAGATGGATATTAGTGGAAAGCAAAAATGGAGATTGGTTATGGATTTTCGAAAACTGAATGAATTTACAGAGCAAGACAATTATCCCCTACCTTCTATAGAAGAAATTCTATGCATGTTAGAAAACGCTCGTTTTATGTCATGCTTCGATATGGCGAACGGTTTTTACCAAATTGTTACATTAGCAAAAGAAGATATTGAGAAAACAGCATTCTCTACTCACAAGGGACACTGGGAATGGCTCAGTATGCCGATGGGACTCGTTAACGCACCAGCAACATATCAAAGGATGGTACATTTTAACCCTCTGCCTTGCCCAGCGTATCCCCACTTTGTAATCTACACCACGTGACCACCTCACCGATACAAAGTACATGAGTGTTAGGGCAAGAGTTTCGGGATCGTATTCATTAAAAAAGTGCATGGGCCCTCTGAACAACATATTTTCTTAATAATAATAAATTATTAATAAAAAATATTTAAAATAAAGTATTAGTATTAAAGTTTAAGAATATTAATCAAAATTGCTTCAAATTGGATAAAAAATGACAGTTTTATGATACTTAATCATCATGTGGAACATAACCTCAAGAAGGAAACGTCGAATTGAATAAAATACCTGTAAGTGGAAGAATTGTTCAAAATTCATTTAATTTACATTTAATTTAAGGTAACGATGTGTATGAAAACGAGTTTTTACAAGATTTCATGCAATTTTTGCGCGTAAAGGGTCATTTCACATTCTGCAATAGTAGGAAGGAGAAGTTATGTTTTCGTGACAGGTAAGGAATAAAAAGCTACAAAAAATTTGGAATTTTCAATTTACTATCCTTCTTAAATTATTCAGGTTATAATTTTGGATCAAAGTACTTACGTTTTTAATTGATTATGATAAGCAATGAATTCTTCTTGGCATAAACCATACTAAAAAAAAGTGAGGAATCGTCCCAAATGGTCAGGAGTTCTGACGATTCCTGAACATGCTGATCATTCCTGACGAGTCTGACGATTTCTAAAGATATGCTAATTCACATCCTATCAGGTAGCTCAACGGCTAGGACCGCAGGTAGGCCAACCCAAAAGGATTAAAAGTTGAAAATAAATTTTTTTTCAATGTTGCATATACAGATTCAAAAGTTATGGGTTTCGGCGATTTCAAATACCTAAAAATTTTCCTTAAAAATTTAAAATTAGACTAAATATCATGTATCTTGTAAAGAGAAAGAGATACGTCAAAACGGACAACATTTTCAGATTCACCTTCAGAGTCATTTAATATGTAAATATTAATAATTAAATATAAGTAAAAAGAGAATATGCATAAATGAATATAAATACATAATATAAATAACCTGGGAAATATAAAAGGCATTAGGTTTTATGGCATTTTATTCTTGGACCCCTAATAAAAGGATTATCCTTCGAACCTAAGCTCTGACGATTTCTGAACATTTCTCCCGAATTCTGACTTTTCCTGAAGATTTCTGTCGAGAAACGTAACAAAAGTGCTCAGAAATGGTCAGAAGTCCTGACTTTTTTCTGACGATTCCTGACTTTTTTTAGTAGGGAAAGGTACGTGCATTCTTCACACATGAAAATTGTTCTTTTGATTACTCCTTTCATTTTGCAGACTCGACATCTTTTATGATTTGTAGTTTTTTTTATCAAGTGATGAAGGGAACTTCTAACAAAACTGCTTCAAAGTGACGTTGTGTATTGAAACGATTTTTTGTCTGCCAAATGAAAAGAGTAATCAAAAGAACAATTTTCATGTGTGAAGAATGCGACGTACCTTTATGCAAAGAAGAATTCTTTGCTTATCATAATCAAACAAAAATTTAAGTACTTTGTTAAAAAATTATAACCTGAATAAGCTAAAAAGGATAATGAATTAGAAATTAGACCATTCTAAATTTGTTGTATGATTTTGTTCCTTACCTGTCACGAAAACATAACTTCTCCTTCCTACTATTGCAGAATGTGAAATGACCTTCTAGGCGCGAAAATTGCATGAAATCTTGCGAAAAACGTTTTAATACACAACTTCACCTTAAATTGAATGTAAATTAAATGAATTTTGAACAATTCTTCCACTCAAAGGTATTTTGTTCAATTTGACGTTTCCTTCTTGAGGTTATGTTACACATGATGGTTTTCGTATCATGAACCTGTCACTTTTATCCAATTTTGAACAATTTTGTTGAATGTTCTTCAACATTAATGCTGATACTTCTGCTCTGTCGCACTTATACACACATCACGTTACGTAAATGAGCACTACTGTTGGTTGTTCCCTTTCTACATGCCTCATTTGACGATTTTTGACGACAACGGTCAAATGACCAGGCAGAGGGTTAAATTACAAGGTTCAATTGGTAACATTTGCTTTATATATCTTGATGATTTGATAGTGATTGGTAAAACCGAAAAGGAGCATCTGGAAAATTTAAGAACTGTTTTCAATCGTCTTCGTGAAACTAAGCTTGTACTACAACCTGACAAGTGTAAATATATTGAACAAGAACTTGAATATTAAGGACATTCCGTAGGATCTAATGGAGTAAAACCTCTGAAAAAAATGTTGAAAAGGTTTTTCCTCGACCAAGAACGTGAAGGAAGTAGAACGTTTTATGGGTTTAGCATCCTATTATCGAAAGTTCATTAAAAACTTTGCAAAAATAGGACATCCTTTAAATCATCTGAAAGCAACAAATGTATCGTTCAAGTGGAATGAAAATTGTGAAAAGGCATTTGTCGAATTGAAAAATCATCTAACTACGTATCCTGTTTTCAAACATCCTGTCTTGAGTAAACAATTTATTTTATGTACCGACGCGTCAAATGAAGGAATTGGAGTTGTGATTAGCCAATTAGACGGTCAAGGTAATGAACGCCGAGTAGGGTACACCAGTAGAAGTCTCAATCCAGCCGAGAGAAATTATTCTACCACAGAAAAGGAGCTTCTTGCAATTGTGTGGGGAATAAAGCAGTACAGACATCTTTTGTATGGCCAGAGATTCAAGGTATATACTGATCACCAACCAATAAAAGGATTTCTCACCGCAAAACATGATAACATGTCATCACGACTCTTTAGATTGACTCAAAAATTAACGGACTACAACCCTGAAGTCATCTATAAAAAAGGTAAACACAATGCAGATGCGCTTAGTTGTGCATTTCCAATTGAGATACCAGAAGAAAAGAACGGAACTTGAAGAAATCCTACAAAATTTAAAATCAATCATTTCCCCTGAAGTAGGAACTTCAAATTCACCCCAAAGGGAGGGAGGGCATGTCAACGATGAAGAAATCCCGTTTTCCTTTAAAACTAAAAAAATCATTATAAAGGAAATGCCAGATATTGAGGCAATAAAAAGACTAAAAGAACAAAACAATTATATCACCAACGATTTAAATAGAATAAAACAATTGAGTACATTTGAGAATATTAAAATTACTCGAAACACGGAAGAGGACGAAGTAACTTTTAACAACAGAATAAATGCATTCCAAATTCCTCCTGCTTATTTTTAAAAATCCACAAAACCGGATCTTTTAAATTAACGGAGCGTTATATAGAACATTTAAAGACTTTATCAATTTAGCCACAGTCATCTAGAAGGATGAAAGAACAGAAAAACCAAGAATAATTGAAATTACCCATTGGGTAACAGAAACAGATTTTAGTTTAGCAGCAAAATTTATACACTGGACGTTAAAATTAATGGGATTAGATCAGCATTATTTCATCAAAGCAATGTATCCCAAAATAATTCGGAAAAAGGAAATGCAAGTGAATATAATAGCTAGAACTCATGAGAAAGGATACTGGACTCTAGATAAAACCTTGAGAACGATACAACAGACTAGCTACTGGCCTGAGATCGGTAGGCAAATAAAGGAATATATCAACAATTGTCCGGTATGCGCGAATAAGAACACAGAAAGAAGAATTAGACCGGATGCTGTTATCATCGAACCAGCCAAAAATCCTTTCGAAATTTTGAATATAGATAAATTTACTTTTGAAAGTAAAATTTTTTCATTAATTGAGGACAGCCTAACAAGATATGTTTGGGTTGCACCATTAAAAACAGCGGAAATCTACAGTGAACTACAACAATTCCTACATTCCTTCCCGACACCTAAGAAAATCATTGCGGATATCGAACGTGTATTTCAAGGAAAGAAATTAAAAGAATTATTTTCACAAATGGGAATACAACAAAGTAGAATATCTGCTTATCACCCTCAGAGTAACGGCATCGTGTAACGAGCGATCGGAACTTTGAAAAGATTAGCCAAAACTATTGAAGGAACTACAATTTTGAACATTATTAAAGCAATTCAAATTTATAATAAAACACCTCACAGTACAACCACCTATATTCCAGAAGAGCTTTTATTTGTAATCCCAACAATAGAGCAAGCGGACGAACAAACACAACGGGAATTGAGAAGAGAAAGAAATTTGGCACAGCTTGAAGATGCAAGGAGAAAAAATCAAGAAGCCAAAGAAGTAAATCAACGAAAAATTCGAAGAACAGGGAAAGAAGAGGAATACCAAATTGGGGAATTAGTACAAATAATAACAGCAATAGGGAATAAACAATATTGGTCGGAGCCCGTAGCAATTAGAGAAATAAATAACGAGACTAAAACTATGACAGTCTTTAGAAAAGGACGCGAACATATGCACCACTTCAATCAAGCCAAGAAGTATAAAGTTACAGAATAAATTCTTTTCAGGTAAGCCCATTACTGGAAGGATCATTTAACATCGAACGACTAGAACACCTGATAGTTTTGGAAAACCTGTATGAAGCAAGAATATACCATGAAACATGGGATACGGTACATTTTGCAAACCTAAGCGAAATTAAGGACGATCTCAAACAGTTAAAAAACTATATTGTAAAAATTGGGGATATATGTGAAACAAAAGTAGGTTGTAATTTGCGAAAAAGTATCGAAGGAATGGAAAATATAATTAATAAATTAAATCAAGTTTATAACAACATTGAAATGATTACGCAAATCAGAAATAAAAGGGGATTATTCAACTTCATAGGATCAGCTACTAAGTATTTATTTGGAACCATGAACGCGGACGACGCAGAGAAGACAAACAAGCACATTGATGAAGTTTACAGCAAGTCAAAAAGTTTGGTAATATTTTTTAAAAATCAAACAAGTCTAATGAAGAGTACCGTTTCGAAAATCTAAGAAATTAAAAATCAACAAGAAAAAGATATTACATTAATTCAAATCTCAGCAGAACAACTAATGAACGCAACGAACAATTTGATCTTTAACAATCATATTTTAAATTCACTCTTTAATATATGGAGATGCATTTAGAAGAAACGTTAAGCACAGTAAAGAATATTGAAATGGCTATTGCAGAAGCTAAAGTAGGGACGATTTCGCCGAGTATGGTAACTCCTGAAAATTTTACAAACTCCTTGAAAGAAATAAAAATTTTTTTTAATTAGAATCCTATATGCTTTAGAGGAAAGAAATTATTTTTTGCATACTCGTATCAGTACAGTGAACGTCGCTCTAATGAAGAATAAACTAATATATAAAATGCACACCCCTATTCCCGATGAAACGACATATAATTTCATTAAATACACCTCACATCCGTACTATAATATGTTGAATTACTATATTTACGATGGATTATACGACCAACCCATACACTTATCCAAGGATAGATTGTCATATACAAAGATTGACCCAACTAAATGCCGTCAAGCTGACAATTTACATTTTTGCCAAATGGTGGATCCCATAAAGAAAATTACAATAGAAAGGTCCTGTCTAGGATGGGTAATAACACATCAAGGAGAATCCTGCAAGAGAAAATATTTCCAATTAAACTCAGATTTCATTTATAGCTTTCAAAACGGATATCAATGGTACATACTACCTGCGAAGGAAATGCGTCTCACGATTCAATGCCCACTGGAAGAAGAAACAAGCAAGGAGATTTCAGAAGCCTCAATTCTAACACTAGAAGACCATTGCAGGGTTGTAACAAATAAAGAAGCTTTCTTTTCTACAACACATTACTCTAAAGATCAACCTATTTTAGAGCAACAAATAAAGTTGAATTTTTCCAAATTAGAGCAAAATATTTTAAATACTAACGATCTACACCTTCCAACTTTTCACAGCATCCATTTGAGCTTACAGCAAGTAAAAGAAGCAGCCCATGGTTTAGATGAAGCCCAAAAGGATTATGAAGATCTTTTAGCGCAGAGACGACAACATTCATGGTGGACTACGGGTACAACTTGGTTAGAACGTCTTGGCTATACCAGTCTTGCCATATTAATAATCGGACTACTATGGAAATGTGGACTTGGCAAAATTATACAATCTATACTTCATTCTACCCCTTGTGGCAAAGTAATGTACAAGAATCGAGTTACCACCACAATCTTTCATGCACCAGCAGCACATACCGCACAAGTCGTTTATAGTTCAACAAGGACTCCCCTCTTTAAAGATAACGAGGACATTATCTAATTTCCGAGGGAGGGAACTGTGATTAGGAAAAGTAATTATGACGTCATTAACGACGCACTTTGACTCTATAAAACCAGACTGGCCTCCTGGCTCTGGGCATTCTTAAATCAGCTCTCGAAGCTAGAACTCTTGTACCTTTAAATAAAATCATATAATCCAAGCCTTTCCATTATTCCTAAAACCTGGAAAGCCTTTAATTGTTTTTAAAAAGTGATTTTAAGAAATATTAAGATCACAGACACATACATAAATATAATATAAGATACATAAAATAACAAAATTATAGTCCTCGGGTTGCGGATAGAGGGTCCCTGTACCAAGGGTTTCTGCTGAATATGGTTACAATAATTAATAAGCTGTCGCGGACAACTGTTTAGGGATGGTCCCGAAGGAATAACCCCTAAGCGGAGACGCAATAACCGTGCCGAAAGCTGAATAGCACCTTGGTGAGGTGTCTTAAACTGTGACTCTGTGATACCGGGCAATCTCTCAGAGTATGCAGCCTTATCCTTGCATGCGGGGCTCTACAAGGACGGACGAACCCTTTCCTTAGCTGCTCGTCGGAACAACGATGCCACCACCAAACCACCAAAAAGTTGTAGATGCGATACAGAACGATCAAACGCGCAGAGCACCCGACGATGGAAACACGACGACGAACCAGCGAAACGCCCACATTGAGTGGACGAATATACTCAAGGATTCACGCAGAAACACGAGAGTTACAGCACGTTTTGCATCAGTCATTGCGAAATCAACGTGGCCTTAACAAGCTGCAGTCGAAGATGAGAAAGCGACATTAGGACCATCCGTGGACAGCAGGCACCTTCTGAAAGATGATAGCAATTTCAGGACAAGGACGAACATTAACATGCAGGTTCCTCCTAAGCTCCAAGATCTGGCTGAAATGAATGCCTTCCTTCGTGAGGACATCTCGGAGGAGTACGACCTCTGGACCAGGCTCCCCAAGCTGCAATGTATTTGCCTGTGTTAAAATTTGGCTAAGAGTTTCGCAGAAAAAAGGGCCGATGGCGCTAGTTTTGCACACACACAAACACATTTTTAAGTCGGTGAGATACTACACATGTGTACTAATGGGCTTATGTGTCATCCCAAAATTTTTAATAAATTAAAATACTTTAAAAAATTATTAAAAATACGTTATTTAAAGGTGAAACATTTGGCAATTGGATTTTTATGGAAGAAAGTATTTTTTACATCTAAAATTTGAAAGAAATTAAAAATAATTGACTGGAATTAGATGAAATTGTTGTGCATGTATTTCTCTAACCTCTATAATCTATAATCTCCCTTCTAGAAATAATCGATTGGACACGATTTACAACGATTAAGAGTGATCAAAAGTTGAATCGGTTTAAATTGTTGCGAATTGTGTCAATTGCTCCCAATCGGATTGAATTGAGTAAATGCACTTGCCTGCAGTGCGCCCTCTGCAGTTTTCGTTTTGTAGCACACATTGCGCGCACACCCAGATAACAATGGTGCGACACACAGTACTCGCATGCGTGCGAGGCACGCTGTGCGAGTCATAACGCACGCATGCCACCATCACCTGTCGCAATGCTGTGATGGGTAGGTAAAGTGCGTGCGTAATGCGTCTCATATCGCCATCACGACGTACTTCACGTATGACAGCGTATGACAGCCTGTCTGCAACGCATGCGTGCGTTCATCCTGTAGATAATAAATAATTCCATAATAATGATCTAATTAGATCCTAGATATTTTTTATTTATCAAAATTGGAATATTACAAATTGTGTGGTGAGCCCACACTTGTAGTTATTTACTACAAGAAACTATCCACCTAGAAACACTACCCGAATCGGTTAGTGTCACGCCTACCCTGAAAGGGAATGGCTTAATGGTATACTACTACTAATGTTATCATATGAAGAAAATAATAAAAATTATTATTCCGCCTTTTCATGGAACAAAATGTGAAAAATTTCCAAATACTTTTTCTAACTTTTTCTAATATATCTATCTATCTATCTATCTATCTATCTATCTATATATATATATATATATATATATATATAAATATATTTAATTATTTATTTATAATATTTTTCCAAATTAAAAAGAAAATTTCTTTCTTACTTTTGTTTAACTGGAAAATTAACTTCGATAAAAAACAAAATTTTGAGTCAAGAAAACGACTGTACTATTTTAATATCTATTTTAATACTATTATAATACTATTTCAATATCTTCGACGTATTTTATTTATTTAAAAACTTAATTTTAAACTTTATTAGGCTATCTAAACAGTTCCAATCAATCAAAAATGTTTATTTTGTATTCAAATAATATTTTGAAAATTCCTAATTTGAATTTTAAATGCATAAAATTTAGAATTACTTTTAATTTTATAGTGATGTTAATACTCTCAAGTTGAGATAAGAAGTTTAAAAAGCACGCTCAGTTTTTGAAAACGATATCTTTGAAATAATGATGGCCGTCGCGCGCCCACGTAGTCTCCCCGCTCTGTCTTCCGCAGTCTCCCGCCATCAGCCCGCGTTTACCGCTGTGTTTATAGTTTTCCGCGTTTTACTCGTTATTGTTTTCGGATATAATTTTAAAGTGAAGTGTTTTTAGGTTTTTATGCTTATTGGATACGATCGAGTGCAGCACACAGCAACGTTGATATCAATTGCAGAATAGGTATCAGTGTACAAACATAACCTTATTTTTTCTTATATTATCGTGCCATTATAATATATCGTGCTCACTATCAATGTTATAGAAATATAACATTTTAAATAACATAGAATAACTCGGACAGTGTATATTTAAATATACAAATAGTATTTTAGGATTCAGGGTACAGTCGCACGATGATCGAATTTCACACGCACGCGTGCGACCATCACCCGTGGTGAACGCACGCGTGCGGATTAATCCGCATGCGTGCGTGCACTGTGAGTCGCATATGCATTTCACATTGTTATCTGGGCATGTTTATAGGTTGGAAATTAAATTTTGTGTAATTTAACAAAAATTTCAAGTACAAAAAATAGAATATTTGTCCAGGCGGTATACCGAATGAAGAGGCGAAAGTATGTGGGTTAACGGTACGTAAAAATCGTGCTATTTAACGATGTGACAGTGATATATTGTGATTATCAAGTAGGCAGTAGTAGTTTGATTTAGCGGGTATATTATTGTAAAACGTTTATTTACTTCTTCTTAAATTCATATTGTTGACAATTGAAAACGATTGGAATCAATATAGAACGTAGGTTGGCGCCAATATTTTAAAACTCGGGCTAAATAAATTGTAGGTAACTCATCAAATTCTTTTAATTTTTAGTAGAAAAACTTATCCAATCCTTTTAAATGTCTTGCAGTATAACAATTTTGAATTTATAAATAAGTTTGATTTGAAATTCTCCAAAATTTTTAGTTTTAAATATTTGAAATATTCAATTTTTAATATTTCAAATAATTTGGTTTGCAATGCCTAATCTTAAAATCTTTGAATTTTAAAGTTTTTATAAATTTTTAATTGTATAGTATTAGATTGTTCAGAAGGCTTTATGTAATTAAAAAGCTTAAAAAATTAACAATAATTGACAGAAATGGACTTGGACATTTAACTATTCAAAAACTGTTATAGATTAGACTATTTTTAAATTTAAACATTAGAAATTGTAGTATTTACAGGTGAAATAGTTAAAAATTGTATTAAATACATGCAGGAATCATCGCAACAACTGGTTTTTTTCCCCCAAGCACATACATTTTCAGGGTGGCGATTCGGCGGACGATTTCAAATTCCCGGTCATTTCCCTGTTTTTCCCGCTCAAGTTTTTCAATTGTCCCGGTCAACTAAAAGTAACATATTCATATTTGCCGCAAAACGCAAATATTTATTTTAATTCATGACGTTCATTCTGAAAATTCTTTAACACAACAGAGCAGAACATTGCAAAATAAATGAATTTTTGAAAAATACTTCAATTTTCCACTAAAAAATATCAATTTTTTACAAAAAATGGAATAGTTAAACTTTCAGTTGAAAAAATTAATTTTCAACAAAAAAAAACGGATTATCGACAAAAAAGTTGAATTTTCAACCAAAGTGATGAATTTTCAAATAAAATTATCAATCTTCAACTGAGTAGTTAAATTTAAAAAAGAATGATTAACTAAAATGATGAATATTTAACTGGAAACTTGAATTTTCAACCAAAAAGATGAATTTTTAAACAAGAAGATTAATTTTCAAATAAAAAGAATTATTTTCTACAAAAAATACCATTTTTCAACAAAATACATGAATTTTTAACGAAATAGTTGAATTTTTGATTAAGGAAGACAAATTTCCAACCAACCCTATTGAAAATTCCGACGTTGGAAACGACATAGTAAATGACATTGGAAACGACATCGGAAACGTTATCGTAAGCGATATCGTGAACGTTGTTGTAAGTGATATCGTAAACGATGTTGGATTTTGGGACCATATCCGATATCGTTTACGATATCGTTTACGGCGACGTTTACGATGTCGTTTCCGACCTTATTTTTTTAAATTAAGACAAAATATTTTATTATTATTAAAATTTGAATCTATTTGACTGTATGGAAGGAATATAAAGACAATGGAAACTGTTATAAACATATTGGTTTATTAATAATCCTTTGGCATCGTGAAAGCTTAATATATATATATATATATATTCTTACAATTTTTTGCAGCATACTGCATTTATTTTGAAAGGCATTTTTGGGTACTCTTATATTAAGAAGTTTTAAAAACTGGGGGAGACATGGCCGCTGCCGCAAAACACGTTTTTTTATTTTTATTTGCGGTGAGCATGACAACTCCGTAACGG
>CAKNYM010048153.1:17138-31878 GCA_932195095.1 Andricus curvator | reverse complement strand
TATTGTAGATTCAGACAATAAAAAAGAATATGTCATTGTTAAAAAAATACACACAATAGATGCCTTTCAAAAGAAATGCAGTATGCTGCAAAAAATTTTTAGTATATATAATGAAGAATCTGCTGTATTAACCGCTGATATTGTAAAAATATGTGTGCATTTAATTTCGAATGATAGTGAATATTTCATCATCAATTGTTATCAACTGTTAGCAAGAAATTATTGCTAAGTAAATTTCAGTGTATTCCACATGAAAAACGCAATTTTTAGTTTATCAATATATTAGACGAGAAAAATTTGTTTATAACATTATTAATAACAATAAAAATTGTGGATCGTTATCGAAGTATCAAAAAAATTGGAAAAATTTATTATTAACAGTTAAATGCGTTAAAAAACGAAGTTTATGCTGAAAAATAGTCAAATGATGAACTTGTTAATTAAGTGTTTTGAAACAATTGATAAATGTTACCGATTCATAGCAAGAAGGCATTGCTAAATAATTGTCTGTTAATTCCGGAGAAAAGACGTATTTTCATTCATAAATACATATCCTGATGAAAATTAGTTTCAGTAACTGTTGTTAACAATAGCAATTGTTTACTGTCATCGATTGTCCTTCAAAATTTATAAGTTTGCCATTTACAGTTGATTTTTTTGAAAGAACCAAGTTTGTACGTCCAAAAATAGCCAAATAGTGCCGTAGCCAAAATGTATGTCGTCATTCAAATACAAGTTTTACAAAAATAAAATATTTATTATTATTTGCCGCTCCGAATTTGCACTCTTATTAAACTTTCACGATGCCAAAGGATCATAAATAAACCAATATGTTTAGAACAGTTTCCATTGTCTCCATATTCCTTCCATAAAGTCAAATAGATTTAAATTTTAACAATAATACAATATTCTGTCTTATTTAAAAAAAAAGGTTGGAAACGACGTCGTAAACGACATCGTAAACGACGTCGTAAACGATATCGGATATGGTCCCAAAATCCAACATCGTTTACGATATCACTTCCAACAACGTTTACGATATCGCTTACGATAACGTTTCCGATGTGCTTTCCAATGTCATTTACGATGTCGTTTCCAACGTCAAAATTTTCAATAGGGAAATAGTTGAATTTTGAAATAAAAAATAATAATTTTCAACCGTAAATGGAATAGTAAAATTTGTAGTGAAAAAAATTAATTTTAAAACAAACATAAGTGTTTTCAACTAAAACAATGAATATTCAATTGAAATAGTTGAATTTTAAACCGAAAAGATGAATTTTTTAGTGAAATGATGAATCTTTAACTAGAATATTAATTTTCAACCAAGAAAAAATTAGTTTTTAGCAAAAGAGTTTTACTTTCAACCAAATGATTTTATTTCCTACCTAAAAGATGAATTTTCAAGTAAGTGATAAATATTTTATTGGAATACTTTGATTTTTAACGGAGAAGAAAAATTTTTAAACAAGAACATTAATTTTCAAAGAAAAAGATAATTTTCTACAAAAAAAATCGATTTTTTAGGAAAATACGTGAATTTTCAACAAAATAGTTGAATTTTCGATTGAAAAAGAAAATTTTTCAGCCAAATTGTTGAATTTTAAACTAGAAAAGCTCAATTTTTAACTAAAAATGGAACAGTTAAATTTTCGGTTGAAGAAATTAATTTTGAACCAAACTGATGAATGTTCAACTGAAATGGTGAATCTTTAACTTGAATAGTTGAATTCTATGCCAAAAAGATGAATTTTCAACCATAAAGATTAATTTTTTACAAAAAAAAGACCAGTTTTCCACAAAGTACAAAAATTTTCAAACAAATAGTTTAATGTTTAAATGCAAAATATCGATTTTCAAACAAATAGTTGCAGTTTCACCAAAAAAATATAAATTGATTCTCAACATAGTAGTTACATTTTCAACCAGAGATGAATTTTAAATTAAAATGATGTATATTCCAAGTGAGAGGGATAGTGGGGCAAAGGGTGACGAATTAAAAAGTGAAAATGCTAATATCCGTAGGATATTAGAAGACGAGGAAGAATCTGAATAGCTTTATTCTCAGTTAATTTTAATTGTTCTGTACCTAAAATGTTGTAAATAATTTATTTAATAAATTACACGTTTTTTATACAAAATTATAGACAATGAAATGAATAATTTGATTACAGCACACTCAGCTCGCGGAAATTATTACAAAACATTTATTCAATTTTTTCAGTGAACATATTGCTTAAAATATGTTGCCTCGAAAAAAAGTAAATAAACGCTTTCAGATAATTCCCGCGAGACGAAAGTGCTGCTATCAAATTGCCACTTCATAACCTCAAAATCCTACTACCAATTGGCCCGATTGAAACTTTGCAACACTCAATCGTTTCCAATCGTGCACACACAATTAAGAAACACGATTAGAAACAACACCAAATTTCTTTCTATCGTTCTGAATTGTTTTCAATTAATTATTTCAAGAAGGGCTTCAACGCTTAATTTTTTGAATAATTTATGAATATAAATAAATTTTATATTACTTTCACAGCTAGACAAAGATATCGAGAAAATAAAGCTAGAAAAAAATAAGATGTTCAAATCGGACTAGACGACGAAGGTGTTCTTGAAGAATTGAACGATTTGGGTATTGATATTGACAACCCTGCGAAAATATAAAGTTCTTTAAATCGAAAAGGCTTTCATATAAAAGTTGTATTACTTGCTAAGAAAAAACTTGCACTTAACAAATAAATAATATTGCTTTGTTTAAAAAAATTTCATGTTATATTATTTCTTTCGTTCACTACAATTTAAATTTATGAATAATTTTTCGAAGTTTTCAGAGTTAAATCTTAAGAAAACACTATGCAAAATTGATGCATTTGATAAATTAAATAAATCACAAATTATAAATAATTGTATCAATAAATTGTATTTAAATAAGGAGCAATTAAAATATGGGTATATTTGAATAATTCGAGTTTAGTTTGGTTTATTTTCACTGAAATCTGAGTAAATTCAAATTAACGGAGGTGGATTCAAATTAATTTAAGTGAATTCAAGGAATTCTACATGAATTAAAAAAACAATTAAATTAAATTTCAGAAAAGCAATTCAAAAGTTGAAAAGTATTAATATTCTATGAATTTAAGTGGAACATTTTCGGACTGGAGCCTGTCAGGCTTTTTGTGTCTTCATTCTAAAGAAACGAATTTGATTGATCTCCGAAAAAAAATTGAAAATTATTATCACTCAAAGGTGTATATAATAATCAATTTACTATCATCTTTATTGATAATTATTTTCATGATAATCTAAATTATTTAAAGAACAAGGGTAAAAAATTATAGGTTATAGCCCAGATAGCACAAAAAATTATGTGAAGATTTCCTGAAACTTGCATTGTAAGGTGGGAATATTGCATTGAAAGGTTAAGGCAAGGTTCGGTCAATCAAGAAAATGTCCGCTTGTGAGGGAATGTTGCACGGCAAGTTTCAGGACAGTTTGGAAGATTCATTTAGCTCAATTCGATGCGCAGTAGGTTTCTATGGGACCTACGGCTGCGCAGTAGTTTTTGAAACCCTCCTAGTATATCATCAGACATAAATATCATGACTATTTCTAATATTTACAAAAAAATGAAAAACCGAAAAATGATTAAAATTTTTATTTATTTTTTGATTTTTCTTTTCTTTTATAAATATAGGAAATAAGTATGACACGTGGGTCTGGTGATATACTAGGAGCGTCAAAAAACTACTGCGCAGCTATAGGTCCCATAGAAAACTACTGCGCACTGAATTAAGCAAAATCAATCGTCCAAACTGTCCTGAAACTTGCCATGCAACATTCCCTCACAAGCGGACATTTTCTTGATTGACTGAACCTTGCCCTAACCTTTCAATGCAATATTCCCAACCTTACATTGCAAGTTTCAGGAAATCTTCACAGAGTTTTTTGTGCTATCTGGGAGAGGTTAGAGAAATACATAAATCATCATTTCATTTGATTCCATTCAATTATTTTCAATTTCTTTAAAATTTTAGATGCAAAAAATACTTTCTTCGATAAAAATCCACATGCAAAATGTTTCACTTTTAAATAACGTATTTTTAAAGAATTTTTTTAGTATTTTCATTTATTCTGAATTTTGATTTGACACATGAGCACATTAGTACACATGTGTATACACAAAACTAGTGACATCGGCCTTTTTTTCTGCAAAACTCTTAGCCAAACTTTAATGCAGGCAAATACATTGCAGCTTTGGGAGCCTGCTCTGGACCATCAATTGTTCAGTTTATGGTGCTGCGATAACTTTAGCTGATTCAAATCGAAGGCTAAAACCGAGGATGGATCGAAAGACCAAAAGACGCTTGCATCAACTCAACAAGAAGATTGGATGATTGACTACATAACATCTGGTAGACCGTTCACGGAGAGGGTTTCAAAGTTCGCCCAAGAACTCAGGATCTACAATCACACACTGAACAAGTCAAAGCTGCTGACAATCCTGGCGGACCGGCCGAACGCAAGCATTACGCTGCAGCGTAATGGTAAAGTAATGTTAAAGTAATGGTAAAGTAATATGGCATTACAACTAATAAAAGAAACAAAATAAATATATAAACTGTTGTAATTATAATAAGACGTTAAAATTTACTTTAAATGGTCATGCCGTAATTGCAACAAGTTTCTTTTTCAGCGTTAAAAAAATGAAAAAATAATGTGGCTGTCATTGAAGTCGGGCCCCTGCATGTTGGCAACCCGCTTGAAGCCGCCGTTTGCAGACTGCCAATATGCAGGGGCCCGACTTCAATGACAGCCACTTTGTTTTTTTTATTTTTTAACGCTGAAAAAGCAACTTGTTGCAATTACGGCAAGACCATTTAACGTAAGTTTTAACGTATTATTATAATTGCAATAGTTTACATATTTATTTTGTTTCTTTTTTTAATTATAATGCCATATTACTTTACCTTTACTTTAACATTACTTTACCATTACGCTGCAGCGTAATGCTTGCGTTCGGCCGGTCCGCCAGGGAATCAAGCAGCATATTGTTGACAAAATACGGGTGTTATCTGACGCAAGGAGGAGAATACAGAAGAGGGAGATATGGATGAGGGAGAATCAACAGTTTCTCGCTGACCCATTGCGCCTCTTGAGCGATCAGCCTGTTTCTGTCAAAAATCCACTCAAGACCAACGAGATAGATACTTTTTGGAAAGCGGTATACAAAATCCCAAAAACACTGGAGTTGAAAGAAGATACTGATACTATCATCTGCTTCAAGGAGTTTTGCGACAATCTTGTAACATCTGAGGAGGAATGTCCATCAATCACTGCCGAAGAGGTGGAAAAAGCAATTAGGGGTACAAAGAACATTTCCGCTTCAAGACCGGTTGATATCAAGAACTTTTGGTGGAAAAAGTTTACTTCTATACACCAACATCTGGCCCGCATATTCGCCTCATTTAAAGTCGGAAACGCCCATTGCACAGTGGTTGGTGTTAGGACGCACTATACTCCTACCGAAAAAAGGCAACATGTCCAACCTAGAGAATTACAGGCCAATAACTTGTTTGAACACACTGTATAAGATCTTTACAGCTGTCCTAAACAACAGGATCGTTCGAGGAATTGAGCCTGTGTGGAGAAAGATGTACGAAAAACGTGACTGGAAAAAAGGTGTAGCAGCGGCCGAGAGAACCTGCTAATTGACAGGTGCGTCTGCAAAGACGCAGCAGCCCATTAGCGCCCCCTGTCAATGGCCTGGATTGACTACCAGAAAGCTTTTGATTCAACCTCTCATAGGCTTATCATCTCTCTGTTGGAAAGCTTGAAGGTGCATCCACACATAGAGAGATGTATAGAAAGATTGATGCCCCTTTGGAAAACTAGATTTACTATCTCATATGGAAATTACCGTGTGACAACGAACAACGACACCTTCCAGTGGGGCATCTTTCAGGGCGATACCATGAGCCTTCTGCTTTTTTGCATCACACTTATCTCGCACTACGATATTCTTCTGGATACCTTTGTGGCGAAACTAACCATCGCGAGCATAAGGTCACTCATGTATTTCATATGGATGACCTGAAGACCTATGCTTCTAGTAAAAGCAAACTTCAACTTTCTTTGAATATCGTCAAGGAGTACACAGGAGAGATTGGTATGGACTTTGGATTGGAGAAGTGTGCCAAGATTAATATGAAGAAAGAAAAGTTTACTGGCGTTCCCGAGGACTCTGAGCTTGTGGATATAAGTATAATAGGACAGATTGACACTTAGGAGACCTATACATACCTGGGCGTGCCTCAAAGCCGCATTCAGGACGTAACATCAGTGAAGGAGTCTCTCTGAAGCAGATACTTCGAAGCAGATCTTCTTCGACATATTTGGTCTTCAAATCTATCGCCGTTGAACAAGGTACCTGCGACAAACATGCTTGCCGTCCCGGTTCTCCTCTACTCGTTTGGGGTGGTGCAGTGGACCAAGAACGAGCTTACGGCCCTTAATATTGCCACACGTTGGATCATGCATATATATAAAAGCTTGCATATCAATTCGCCGAAACCCTTGGCCTAAATTTTAACATCAGAAGTGAGGAAAGTGCATTACTCCATCTAGATGCTTCACTTCTAAAAGCCGAAGTAAAGAAAGCAGAGGTTGAAAAATTTCGCCAACAGCTACTCGACAAGGAAATGCACGGAAACTTTCACAGAAATGTAGAAGCCCTTGTCGAAGGAGCAAAATTTTTCTTTCCTCAAATCATCAGGACGTAATTCAGGTACAGAGGGTTTTTATTTCCGCATGCAAGGACGGTCTCATTTCCACCTTAGTATACCGTGACTGCATTTTATGTCAAAAAGTTCCCAGCGATAGGTGCACAACGTGTTATGCACACGCTTAGTACCTAGAACACAAACTATCCGGGTGTTCCACTCACGCGGGAACGACGTATCTCTACAGACATAATGCGGCCCGAAGAGTGCTTTATTACCATCTTTGTCGCCCTTATGGTGTTGGCCGCAACCTTGCCCTGCCGAACGCTCCGAGGGAGATAGAGTCAATTGTGCAAAACGAGAAATGCCAAATTTTCTGGAACTACGATTTTCGGACAGCAGTCTCCGTTGCACACTCGAGGTCTGAGATCGTTCTCCAAGACTTCCAGAAATGAACTATATTCGTGATCGGATTCTCGGCTCCGGCGGACTACAACATCACAGCTAAGGAGAACGAAAAGGAGGAGAGGTATCAAAGCCTTACAAGGGAGCTGCAACGACTGTACCCAAAATATTCCATTAAAGTAATTGTCCTTGTGATCGGTGCTCTCGGAGGTGCGAAACTATCACTGGTTCGTAACCTTAAAGCCATTACCGCGTCCCGAAAATATACCAAGGCACTTGCGAGATGGATACAGAAAGCTGTCATCCTTGGGTCGATGCGTGTCCTCAAGACACACAAGGGTTTCGCTGGCCTGTCGTTGTGATTTCATCGTACCCAGTGGTCACCCATCTCACGGTCGTGAGGCGTGGCCATATGTGTGATTTACCGCGGTTTTACTGGGAGGCGGTGTCATTTTTAGATGGCAGTTGTTCCCAGTGAGACCCTGTGGTGGTTGAACCCTTTTTTTGTAATTATATATATTGGAAGTACAAATAGAAAACTGCCGTTTTCTCTCGGTGGTGCCAGCATTGACAGTGGGCAAAAAAGGTCACATCAGAAACGTCATTTGGTAAGCTAAGGCATCAGTCAACAAGTCCACAGCATCACACTTGCCAATTTTTGATCTGCCTTTTTTGTTTTGTTGGGTGAAAATGTCGAAATTCGAGCCGAATAAGCGTCATTTGCGGGAAGTTTTGCTTTTTGTCTATAATTCGAAAAAATCTGCAGCTGAGGCGCGTCGAATGATTGTAGAAACTTATGGTGAGTCTTGTATTAGTGAAAGACGGTGTCGCGAACGGTTTCAGTGCTAAAAAATGGGAATTGCGACGTAGAAGGCAAGGCGCGTCCTGGACCCGTGTAAAAGTTCGAAGACACGGAATTGGAGGCTTTACTGAATGAAGATTCTTGTCAAACGCAACAAGAACTTGCAGATTCATTGGGCGTCACTCAGCAAGCCATTTCCCATAGTTTGAAAAGCTTGTGAATGATCCAAAAGCTAGGACATTGGGGGCCATACGAGTTGAAGCCACGAGACATCGAACGGCGTTTTTGCCAAATGTTGCTAAGGTCGTCAAAATGTACTTGGAAACACTGAAATGGGACGTCCAACCCCACCCGCTGTATTCTCCAGACATCGCTCCTTCCGACTACTACCTATTCCGATCGATGACGCATGGCCTGGCGGAGCAACACTTCCGTTCTTACGAAAAGGCCAAAAATTGGGTCGATTCGTGGATCGCGTCAAAAGGCGAGCAGTTTTTTCGACGCGGAATTCAAATGCTGCCAGAAAGATGGGGAAAAGTTGTGGCTAGCGATGAACAAACTTTCAAGATTGAGTATGTAACTATTTTTCCACTATAGCGCCCTGGGCGCTGACATCGTCTAACACGCACAGCACGCGCTCGTCGTACTTTCCGATTTTCCGCGGTCTGCGAGTGCTTTTGTTTATATTTCTTGTTCTATGTGTTAAAAGACAGCAATTGTTAACAACTGGGCCACCATCGGTGTGTGCAGTGAACAATCTGGTGATTTTAATACTGAAAAATCAGTCGCGTGGACATAACCTCTCCAAGATATCGACAATACGTATTTAGACTCGTCCCAGTATCAGCTATTTGTGAAATCAACATGGCCGATTCTGAGGTTTCACGGTTAGACCGTATCCAAGAACTTCTACGCTCTATAAAAGAGGATACCGCTAAAACAACAAGCGATGTTAATCAACTAAAGGAAGCAACTTCAGAACTTCAGATTGATGTCAAGGCACTTGGTAACGACGTCGTTACTATTAAAGATGGATACAAAAGTTTAGTTAAGAGGTGTGACAATCTGGAGAAGGCCTTGAGTGAGGCTAGGTTTAAGGTGGAGATTTCCAGGAGACAGGCTGTCTCCAGAAATCTATTTATCTACAAGCTGCCCGATAATAATGAGGTCAACAAGGACCTACTCTCTTATGTCCTTAATATCTTCGCTCAACTTAATATCCAGATATGTGCAAATGATGTGGAAGCTTTATACCGGATTGGTAAGACACCGGATTCTAGACCAGTACTCATTAAGCTGCTCTCATTAAGAGTTAAATCGCTACTCTTTATGAAATCCAAAGATCTTAAGTTTATGGGATTTCCGATCGCTCACGACAGAACAGTGGCTGAGAGAGATGCTTGGAGAGCTCTAGTACAAGAGAGGGACATATTGGCAGAGCTTGGTTTTGACGTCTTGATAAGAAGAGACAGATTGTGGACCGATGGTAAAATACTCTCTAAGGAGGAGATTCAGAAGATGCTCTGTGGCTCCCCAAGGTCTCGAGAGGACAACTCTGCTATGCTTTTTGCGGATGCAAAGAATACAGTTAAATCGAGCAATAGAACTGAATCCGTGATTCCTAACCGTAGAGGTAGACCCCCCGCCTCCTCTGGATCTTCATCGTCTGATGCTTCTATGGAGAGATTCCTCAGCAAACCTGAGAATAACCAAGTCTTCCCAGCAAGAAAGAAAGTATTGATACGAATTGAAGTGAAAAGACTAAGACACCCTGCAAATCCCGGTTTGCGACAATGACGCATTGGACCAATGTGTCAATGCGTGTAAACTCCAGAAGACGGTATTTCAATTTTGAATCTTTCTATACGTACAAATACGGTGCAAAAGTCTGAAGTCAGCGAATACACTTGAATGCGTCAGCACGCAAACGCCTCAACATTGATCAATGCGCCTGAATTCGCGAGAGTAAAATATATACTTGAATTCGCCCCAATGCGTTACGGCGAATTTCAGCAAGTGTTGATTTATACAATTTAATCCGTAACAGGAAAACCAACGTGCGGGGCATATAGAATTTATTGTAAATGTTTCGTAAATTGTCTCGTAGCTCAGTGGCGCGTACTCTGGACTGATACACGAGGGATCGCTGTTTCAAGTCTCGATGCATGCACTTTTTATTAATTTTTTTCTAATTGACCTTGACCACGCATTCATATGAATTCACGCGCATTCAATTCGCGCTGTCCTAATTCATCTAAGTGCGCCTCAATGCGTTCAAACGAATCAGAAAACGAGATTCACGCGCATTGCAAAAAATGTTAATTCGCCCCAATCCGTATCAACTCTTTCTTTTTTGCTGGGTTTACTCGCTCCAGTGCTGCTAGGAAGCAGATTTAGCAACCAGGATTGGAGTTCATCAGGGACAATGAGGAGAAGAAGGGTAATGTGCCATATACTCAGGTTGACTACACAGCTTCGTTGAAGACTAAGGTTAAAATTTGCTCGCCACCTGGTTGTCAAACTTTGATTGTATTTGCAGTGATGCTATCAAACAGGAGGGTGGGGGGAGACCTAGTGGGGGTTTAGCTATGTTCGTTAATCGTTCTGTATACAAATACGAAATTCTAGATCAGTCTAAATATTGGATTTTTGTTAAATGTTACTTAGGTGCGCTGAATTTTATAATAGGTTTTTTATATATAAGCCCCTCCGTTATTCTTGTAGAAGTGTTAGAATCTTAAGATCTACTCTTGGCTAAATTATTAGAAGGACACTCTGATTCTCTCTGCCTATTAGAGGGCGATATTAACGCTCGTATTGGGTAACTGAACTCCTTGGAGGTGGAAGCCCTGTCGCTAAACGCATGGTTGTCACCAAATAGGACAGCGTTGGACTCTGTAATTAATAGCAGGGGATGGATTTAGTTAATTTTATAGAGTATAATGATTTTTTGATATTAATTGGTAGAACAACTAAAGATTCCCCTGCTTGCTTTACATTTCATGGGCACAGGGACAAAGACAGAGCTAATAGTACAATAGACTTAGTCATGTGTGATGGGAGCGGTGCGGAACTCATAGAAAACCTTGAGGTATTGCAGATTCCAACGTTGTCTGACCACATGCCAGTGATAGTGACACTCGAGATGGGCCTGACCGAGGAGGTTAGTACTCCTCAGACGTCGAGTCCGCCTCAGTGTAAACTGGTGTGGCGGGACAATTGGGCTGCAACCTACGCTGACCTTATGAGGGCTACCCCTCCCCCACGAGGAATAGAAGGTGATATTGAAGCGCTGAATTATGGTCTGGCTGAAGCAATTAAAGCAACAGCAAAAAAATTTGGCCTTTCGACTAATACGAGGCTAAATTTTAAGAGTAAGAAACCTTGGTTTGATTTGAGTTGTGTCTAAGTAAAAAAAAATTGAAGAAAGGGCTAAAAAGATGTGAAAAGTCCAACTTTGCGCTAGCAGACGATAGAAGATATAAAAAGTTAAAGTACGACTATTGTAAGCTTATCAAGCAAAAAAAGTAGAACATAGAGAATGTATTAATGAAACCTTCGCAACTTGCCGGAACTCGGACGAATTTTGGAAAGCGGTTAACCATTTTAGACCTGGCAACGTTAGATCAGAATTGGTAAATTTAACCCAGTGGCAGGATTATGCTAACTCGTTGTATGGCCCTCGCGATCCTTCCATGCAGTTTGAAGAACAGCCATCGCACCCTTTCCTGGACCTGGAGATTACTCAGACTGATATATCGAATAGCATTTTGGGTTGTAAGAAGAAGAAAACTCCAGGGAGTGACGGTATTAGCAGCGAATTTTATAGGTTTCTACCGGTCTCCTGGTTGTTGTTCCTTCAGACTCTGTTCAGTGCAATTTGGAAGGAAAAAAGAGTACCTACAAGCTGGACGACTATTAACTCTATAATGATTCATAAAAAAGGCAGTAAGGCAAATCCGAACAACTATAGATGCATTGCGCTTGTCAATTCAATAACTAAAATTTTCATGAAAATTCTACTATTTAGACTTTCGAAATGGCCTGAGTCTGAGGGACACCTCCCTGAGAATCAGGCGGTCTTCAGGGGCGGCAGAAGCTGTCTGGATCATATCTTTACGTTAAATTCAATGGTTGAAATCCACTTAGCACGGCCTCGAGGTGAAGTTTACGCTTTCTTTGTAGATTTTAAAGGAGCATTCCCGTCAGTGAATCACAATCTTCTTTGGCGTAAACTTAAAAAAATGGGAGTTAGCACTAAAATTTTAAGAATCTTAGTTAGTCTGTATAGTAATGCGACCTTGGTCATTTTTACGTCAAAAGGGAATACGTCCCCTGTTGACATCACGCAGGGAGTTCTCCAAGGGGAAATCCTTAGTCCCCTATTGTTTACACTTTTTCTCAATGATTTGGAGAATTATCTGAGAGATCATGGGCTCAGGGGAGTATCAATTGACTCAATGATAGAGGTATTTTTTCTGGCCTATGCAGATGACATAGTCATGCTTGCTGACTCACCTGTGGACCTGCAAAGGAAAATTGATGTAATTGCGGAATACTGTAGACTGAATTTGCTAACAATTAATGAGGAAAATCGAAGGTTATGATATTTCACAAGGGTAGATCTCCAAAGGAATTCTTATACTTCTTTGACGGTAAACAACTGGAAGTTGTCACTTCATACGAGTATCTGGGTATAACTTTTACATCCTCAGGTCTATATTTAAGAGCAACTAATAAAAAGATCAGTTCAGCTAACTCGGCGTCGCGGGCAGTTTCTAGGATACTTACTTCCGTTAAATCGGATACCTGGAGGGTTAAAACTACATTGTTTCCGAGTTTAGCCCTAAGCGTTCTGTTCTAAGCGGTCCCGGTGTGCGGACTGAGGTATACTGAGTCTATTGAAAAAGTTCAAACTACCTTTTATAACAGAATCTTGTCTCTCCCATTTCATACGCCGGGATACGCAGTGAGAATAGAGACAGGTGCCACACATTTGGCCTGGGACATCTTTAGGGCAGCTCTGGCCTGGATAGAAAAGGTCTTGAATATGCCCGAGTGTAGGTTGCCTAGAATATATTTCAGAAGGTTGTACCCAGATAACAATACGTGCCGGCACGTGATCGGCCCGACGGGCTGGAGACAAACGTGCCTACTAAATGCACGCGTCAGGCCGGCAGAGTCGGAATGCGGCCGAAGGGCGAACAACGGTTCGGCACATTAGACGCCCTTCGGTCATGCAAAGGGCGAGGAACGACGAGCCTACGACTTGCACGAGCGCTGCCAGCTGATAGTGCGAGTAGATTGAGATCGAAAACGCGCATGCGCGTTTTGGACCAGCTGTTCTTGCCGTGTGTATTATCTCGTGTGGCGTTCACCCGTGATTTTTGCCTCGGATTTAGGGAGACGTGAGTCGTTCCGGATGAATAAAAGGATCGACTTTTCCTTTTTGCGCAAAAAGGCGGACTGCTGTTTTTGGTTTACCTTGCTTGCTGTGCGTTGAATCAAAAAGTGGGTTAGTATATGCAACCTTGAAAAATTATAGTTCGGGAATATAATAAAGTACCGAGGCCAACCTAACCTCCCTTTCTAATTCGAAAACTCTTAATGTTAATAAAATAAAATTTCTTCCTCCAAATAGCAAGAAAGGTAATGAAATTCTGCGTATAATAAAGTCTAAGTTGAAAGAAAAATGTCAATATTATAAAAAGATATACCTTTTTATAAAAATAACATTTTTAATTTTTCTTTCAACTTGGACTTATTATACGCAGAATTTCCTCATTACCTTTCATGCTATTTGGAGGAAGAAATTTTTGTTTTATTTACATAACAAAAATTTTTTTTAATTTTAATCTACTCGCACCGTAGAGGGAAGCTCGCACACTCAGCCTGCATTTTACCGGACAGTCGGTCATGCAGTTCGCCGGACCGCGTCGCTCCCGCACGTCGGTCCGATCGATCGGACCGCGGGCCGGCAGATCGCTTGCAGTCGGCGGGCATTTTGCTATCTGGATATGTCCTATCATTACGGAAAACTGTCTGTCCTAAATATAATTGGATTCTCAAAGTAAAAAAAATTATTTGTGACAGCGGGGATGGACCATTTATGGCCGAATCTTGAAGCTGCTGAACTGGCCAAAAATAAAGATTTTATTTTACAACAGTTCCAAAAGCACCTGAGGCGCGTCGATATGGAGAGACTGTCTTGCTCTGAGAGCCTCCAGGTCTTCCCATACCTTCCCTTTCTAGAAAACCGGACTTCATATTTACTTACACGTGCCTCTTTCACATACACTAAAATCGTAGCACAATTAAGACTTATTGGCTCGATGAGAGGTAGAGTGGTGTGTGGCGAGTGGAGTTATGTTTATACGTATGAAAGCATGTGTACGGTGTGTAATAGGTATGAGGAGGAAGACCTTTTCCATGTTTTAGCTGTTTGTCCTACCTATAATGACCTGAGACGAAGGTACTTCAATTCACCTAAAATAGATACTAGTTCGAACCAATTTTTGCTACGCCTCCTGAACACTGATTTGATAGAAGACATTCAAACCGTTTATAATTTTACAAAGAACGTATTTCGCATTCATGCCTTTATCCTGGAAACCTAATTTTGTGTCGACCTGTTGCGTCCAGGAAATCTATTTTCACAGGTCAATAGATCTTAGAAAATTAATATTTGTAATTCGTAGAACCCTGGCGGACCGGCCGAACGCAGGCGTTACGCTGCAGCGTAACGGTAAAGTAATGGTAAAGTAATATGGCATTACAACTAATAAAAGAAACAAAATAAATATGTAAA
>CAKNYM010048153.1:0-12138 GCA_932195095.1 Andricus curvator | reverse complement strand
CCACTCCCAACTGAACCATGGCCTCCATCCGAGAGAGGCCTATTGTTCCACATATTATTATTATTATTATTATTATTACGAAAAAAACGGCGGTTTTCTATTTGTACTCCCAATATATATATATATAGTCTATAATTATATAATAGTCGCCCGGGATTCCACTCGAATTTCGGGCGAAAAGTCGATTCCAAAATGCCACGCGAATTCATGCGAATTTCGCCCGAATTTTTTTTCTTCGGGTTCCAGTACATGTTATATCGCCTCGGATTTTAAATACTATTGAAACGTTCTATACATCTAGTAAAAATATTTCATCAAAGCGTATAACCAGACGTTTCTGACTTCCACTTAACAGTCTTCCATATATTCGCTTCTCTTGAATTTGTTCCTTAAACTTTCTTTATAAAACTTATTTTTTCTGTGCAGTCGACCCCAATGTACACGCGCTCTACAATCGTAGACCACGCGTTATTTTAAAATGTGTAATAATGCTCCTTGGCGGTCCTTATTAAAGACAACTTAAAAAACTTTGATTCACATGATAGAGCAAGGTCCGATGCCCGGCCGCAGTTTTCTTATGCTTGGTTTTATGTTTTTGAGAACTGTTTGTATTTTATTTTATAAAACAAATGACCCATAGAATTAGTATTTGTATTACTTTATAAAAATAATAACCCACAGAATTTAATTAATTATTTGAATGAATTTAATTCTATAATATAGTATATATGTACACTGCAACTTGGATTTAAGGAGTTCGAGTTTATGGCGTTCCTAGAACTGATGGCCTCCGCAGTTTCGTGATGAGAGGAGCCGCGAGGTCGAAAGAGAGGACGTGCTCAGTTAAGCGTGACAAACAGCTCCAGGGCCGCACTCTCAGCGCGTTAGTTGCATCAGGTTTCGTCATGCCTCCAAATCCAAAAGAAATCGTTCTTGCGGACCTGCCTGTTTACATTTGGAGTATCTGTATTTACGGTGAAGGTCACTGCAAGCAATACCCGAAACTGTGCGTAATTCCAAGTTCTAGTGTAATTCCAATAATATAATTTGTATACCATGAAATGACTATCACTTAATAAAAATATACATAATTTAATTATCAAAGCATTTGTGGTACCCTCATAATAATTAATATAATTTTTTGAGAAATAATATAAATTCTTGTTGCTGAGATTCTTTTTTATGATCCATTTTTACGAGAAATATATCATTATAATTCTGAATACTGATTTGGGAAAAATGGATAAAAAGTGTTTCTAATACTATGTTTAAATATGTGAGTTTTATTATTATTAAATAATGACAATTATTATTGATAAATCAACTAGCTATTATGAACCTGCTTAAAAATGTTATTAACTAAAATTTGTAATTTATATTTATGCATCATTCCTGTCCGCACTTCACCTGGTATAATGGCGGTAAGAGTAAATGCTACATTGAAAGAATGGTTTAGATGTGCCAGCTAGGCGTTTAGCTGGATTTCTTCTTCTAAGAAAATATAGCTATGTTACCTAAATTTCTAGCTGTGTTGCCTAAATATCTAGCTGTTTCATCTAAATTTTGCCACCTAGAAATTATCTAACTAATTTATCTAGATAATGTATAGATGGCAAAATTGAGCTAAAACAGGTAGATATTTAGGTAACACAGCTAGAAATTTAGGTAACACAGCTATATTTTCATAGAAGACGAAATCCAGCTAAACGTCTAGCTGGGACAGCTAACCCATTTTTTTGAGTGTAGAAATAGAACAGAACCGTTTAGAACCTTAAAAGGAAGGAAACCTTGCGCGAAGTTCTTGGAATTATACGAAGCAAAAACAAATATATTATTACTATTGATTGTGGCTAAGAAATTTGTTGATATTCACAAAAAGCCAAAATCAAAGAAGAAGACGTTTACAAGCCTTTGCTAATAAACTGGCGCACGCAGATATGAAATGTGCATTCACATTTTGCATTAATATGTGCTATGGAAGTGTGTGTGAAATATATGTGGAAAAAGTTTCAGCAGACGATCCAGTCTACTTAAGCATCAAAGAAATATACAACAAAGTTAAAAATGTAAAAAAGAAGCTCCGTACTCGGGCAATGTTTGTGAAAAAAGTTTTCAATGCACACTCGCGCGTTGATAGATATAACAGAGTACAGGTTCGAGAAGAGGGTGTCTGAAATTCTGGAAAAATCGAGATGGGTCGCGACTGATCATATTGGCTGGTCTGATGGAGAAATTCTTTTTCTGAGAAACAATTAAAAACAATTTCGGTGAGCCGGTTTCAAACATTTTCCAGGGCCAATTTTTAATCCCAATCGTCGGCCCTGATTATGTATAAAAATATAAAAGTCGATCATAAAAACAAAAACCTCAGCAACAAGATTTTATATTATTTCTTACAAAATTATGTTAATTACACAGGACCACAAAATGGGTTTGGGAGTCTACTGGGATTCTAATAGGTGTACTTTATGTTTTTGGGATCGCTGAACACGAATCCATTCGCAGAATTGAGCCAGCACGTCAGGATTTGCAGCAAAATTTTAAAAAATACCAATTGAGAAATTGGTATTGTAGGGTGTGAGATTTTTGGGTTTGTGGGTTTGGGGTTTGTGGGTTTGTTGCTTTTTTAACGTGAGTCCCCTTTCCTCTCACGATGGGGTGCTTGTTTAGCGTGAGTCCCCTTGCGTCTCACGATGGGGTGCTTGTTTAGCGTGAGTCCTCTTGCTTCTCACAATGGGGTGCTTGTTTAGCGTAAGTCCCCTTGCCTCTCACGATGGGTTGCTTTTTTAATGTGAGTCCTCTTGCCTCTCACGATGGGGTGCTTTTTTAGCGTGAGTTCCCTTGCCTCTCACGATGGGTTGCGTTTTTAACGCGAGTCCTCTTGCCTCTCACAATGGGTTGCTTGTTTAGCGTGAGTCCCCTTGCCTCTCACAATGGGTTGCTTTTTTAACGTGAGTCCTCTTGCCTCTCACAATGGGTTGCTTGTTTAGCATGATTCTCCTTGTCTCTCACGATGGGGTGCTTGTTCAGCGTGAGTCCCCTTGCCTCTCACGATTGGGTGCTTGTTTAGCGCGAGTCCTCTTGTCTCTCACGACATTCGTTCTTTATAACTCGCTCCATGCTTATCCTTTCTTTTCGGAATAACGTGTTTTTTTCGTTTCAAATGATCTGCGAATGGTTCTTCGTTTATGTGGTATTTTAGTATCACTTTGTAGGCTCCAGAGTAATCGGTCATCATATTTTCATTCCAAACACCTTGGTATCTTTGTTCCATTATTTTGATATCCTGATGGAACCTTTCACCGTGCTCCTCACTGAAGGCCCCAAGATTTTCCGGAAATTGTTTGCGGAAAATGCGGTTAGCATTTCTTCAACATATTTTTTATAATTTGGATCCTTATTGTTGCCCACAAATTTTGAGACATCATTTTTGAAACCTGTCCAATAGGGTGTGCCAAAAAAAGCGAATTTTCGAATTTCATACCCACCTAGGAGTCAAATTATTCCTAAGCGTAATACAACCCTGCTCCTTTTTTTTTAATTTTTTCAACAACTATCAGATAGTGCGACTCGCGTTTTAATTATTTGTTATAAATTTTCCAATCGTTAGAAGTTGAGAACCCGAGAGACTCTGGGTAGCCTGTCGAGAGTGCAGCGGTCCTGTTCATGAAACTAGGAAATAGTCAATGGTGGGCGGACACCTTTTGTGACGTTTAATCCTACCATTGTCTGGATTCGGACCTTTCCTCAATTACAAATTTCTGCTTAGTGGCATAATTAGTATAATCTGGTGCTGAGACTCTGATCAGTGAAATTTCTTCAGTGCTACTTCAGCTACCATAGTGTTGAGAAGTAAATTTATTAGTTTATACTTTATATGTAATTGTGATGTGGTGTACAAATAAATCAACGAAAGTGTTAAAATCATGGCGATGAAACGTTCCAGAAGCGAAATATACCTTATTGGACACTTCGAAGAGGATATTCTTGGATGTAAATTACCATAAAAAGGACAAGTCTTACGATACTTTCTTTACGAGCTGAGATGTTCGGAAAAGAAAAGAACCATTCATGAAAGTGCTAAGTTTGCAATAATTAAGTGTAAGAAATTTTGGGAAAATGCTAATATTCCAATTCAGAAACAAGATAAATGTACTGATCAATTAAAAGCGTTATACAAAGAATATATGAATTTAAATAAGTCCAGAAACAAAACTTTTGCCGCGCAAAGTGTAAAAGAATGTCAGTTCAAAGAGGAGTTAAATGAATTATTTGATATTGCTGCACAGACTATTACTTACTTACTACTTAAACAACAAAAATCAGCTGAGGAACAAGAGAAGAAGATAAATGAATGCCAGCAACGCGATACAGGTAAAATGAAAAAATAAGAAACAAAGAAACATAAACTAAATGAATTATTGAAAAATGAAATTCTTGTAAATTATGCAACGGCCTTATTGTAAAAGTAAATTGTCCACTCAGAAAATTTATCTTTCTAAAAAGTGATCATATCTTTTCAGATATTGAAGACGAAATTGTGATGTTGAACGAGTCAACTGACACTCTTTCGTTAAATTCCTCGGAGGAGGAATGGGGTGAATCGTCTTTTAAACCGGACTGTGAAGAAACTCCAAAAAAATTTAAACTTCCCTGGTGGAAGTTTCGGAATGAAATTGAGTCCGTTTGAATCCAAACAACTCCGATTCATTCCGATCGATTACGAACGAATGCGAAATCTGTTTCCGACTGATTCCGATCTTTCGGTTGAAAGGGAATCCAGTCCGAATGATTCCATCCGATTACGATTGATTCTTTTCAGTCCGAATTGGTGTCTCAGGTTCATTCCGAATGACTCCGCGCAAAATCAAAACAAATTTTTATTCCGTGTGAATCCGCCTGATACCGAAATATCATTCCGAATGGCATTTAATGATTCCGTGCTTCAATCAGAATGATTCCGCACCATTATGAATAAAATCTTCATACCGTCTGAATCCGGCGCAATGCGGAAGCTCATTCCGAATGATTCCGTTTGTTTCACTTACAGTCCGAATGATTTCTTAGCGAAAATTTTCATTCCGTATGAAGCCTTCGCATGACGCGAGCTCATTCCGAATGATCCCATGCTATTCCTCCTTCAGTCCGAATGATTCCGCACATATCAGAATGAAAATTCCATTGCGTCTGACTCCGTGATAAGGCGCAAATTGATTCCGAATGATTCCGTGCATTTCAGCACTCAGTCCGAATGATTCCGTATCGATCGGAATGAAATTCTCATTTCGTTTGAATCCGTTAAATGACGCGAGTTCATTCCGAATGATTCCGAACCATTCAGCACTCAGTCCGAATGATTCCGCATCGATCGAAATGAAATTCTCATTACGTTTGAATCTGTCAAATGACGCGAGTTCATTCCGAATGACTGCGTTCCATTCAGCACTCGGTCCAAAGGATTCCGCATCGTTCGGAATAAAATTTTCTTTCCGTTTGAATCCGTTAAATGACGCGAGTTCATTCCGATTTATTCCGTGCTATTCCGAATTCACTCCGAATGATTTCGCACTTAACAGAATACAATATCCATTCCGTCTAAATCCGTTAAATAACGCGAGCTCATACCGACTGATTCCGCATCATTCCGGACTCAGCCCGAATATTTCCACACTTATTAAAATAAAACGCCCATTCAGACTGAATCCGTCTTATGACGCGAATACATGACGAATCGTTCCGAGCCTGTCTGCCAACAGTCAGAATGATTCCGGTTCGATCCAAATACAATTGCCACATTGCGTTTGAAACGTGAGTTAAAGAAAAAAAATGGAATGGCTCGAAATTATTCCGAATTTCACGGAATCAGTCGGAATGAGCTCGAATTATCTGGCGGATTCAGACGGAATGGGCATTCTATTATGATAAGTTTTGAATCAATCGCAGTGAATTCGGAATGGCACGGAATCAATCGGAATGAGCTTGAGTTATGTGGTATGTATGTATATATATATATATATATATATATATATATATATATAATCCTTATTTTTCTTTAATATTCTATTCTTTATATTTTTTTTCTGTTCATATTAATCTGTCTGTGTGTGTCTGTGTGTGTGTGTGCGTGAGAGAATTTTAGAATCGTGCAGATTCAATCGGAATGAATTTTATCGAAATTTTCGGATTCACGCGGATTGATTCGGAATGAAATTATACTTAAACCCCTGCGGAGTCAGTCGGACTAATTTAGAATGAAATTCGGAATGAAACTAACTGGTTCGGGTTGCATTTATAAAATTCTTCGCGGACTCAAACAGACTGGATTCGGAATGTATCGGAAACAGATTTCGCATTCGCACGGAATGAAACGAATTCAATTGCTCGGACTCAGGCGGAATCATTTTGATTCCGAATGAGTCCGAAACTTCCACCAGGGTTATTACTCCCGAAATTTAATAATAGATTTAAGACTTTCACGATGATCCATTATAATAAATTTAAATTAAAAATTCAAAGATTTTTCGGGTTTCAATCGTGTGCGAAACTATGAATGTTGCCGACGTTTCGTGAACATTGCAGTTCACTTCTTCAGGGCTGACCTGAAACTGAATTCTCAGGTCATGTTGTTCTTAGGTATGTATTCTCTACGATGCCTGTGATTGGCCAGAGCGCCCCCTGGTGTGGGCTGGTTGAACTTCAGCCCATGTTGTCGATAAGTATTATATTTTTTAAAAGTTTTTAATGTTGCAAGAAAAACTATTGCGATTACTCCGTGACCTTTTAACGCAAAATTTCACGTAGAATCCGAATTTCAACAAGTGAAATGTTAATCTTTCTTTTTTAATGAGTTTTTCTTGCATGATACGGAGAGGATACGATGTGGATACTATAAGGATACGCTGTAGCGTATCAGTTCCGTTCGTTCGGTCCGCCAGGGATTACAAAAAACTAATGAGCCTTCGTGGGAGAAATAATGCCTAAAAAGTTCATCTCTTTTTCTATAAAAAGATACCTTAGTATTTTTTGTAAGAACTCCTTTTTCTTTTAGCCTACATGCGAGAAGCTCAGCGATTTCTTTTGAGAGTCCTAAATCTCTTACAAGATCATTTAGTTCTGGTCGGTTAAACATTTCAGTAGCTTCTTTATTTTCGTCATCGACTTCTTCGAGATTAGATTCACCATCTTCACTATTTCTTGACACCTGAGGTTCTGCAATTTCTTCATTCACTTCCATGGATTCGTTTTCCTTTATTCTACTGCCAACTGAGGCTTCTAGAATGTTTTTTTGAATTGGCTTGTAACATAAGCGACCGATGGATATGAAATATCAGATCTGTTTTTCGCATTAGATCCAAGTGTATAAACTAAACAGAAATAACAGTCATCTATATGATTCGCAGGTTCTCGCCAAATCATAAGAGAACTAATGCGTTTATTTGTTTTATCTCCCTTTTGCCATTTACTAAGAAATGTCGCACAATAAGCGCACAAAGTATTTGGTATCCAAGTCTTATCAAAATCAGCCATAGTATTTGGATAGCAAGCTCAATTTATCGTGAAATATAAATAAGTCTATGTTGAATTTCAAAAAAGTTGAGGAATTAATATTGAAAAAGTGTGTCACACCAAGCTATATACTCAGAAATTTAAAAGGTACATTTACTGCAAATATTTTCTTCGAAATCTATAAGACAAACATACACTAAAACAATAGAACGATTGCTGTGCAACTGTTCTGCCACGAGCCGACTACCGACAGTAGAGAGTGGGTAGTAGTGATATAAGGATATAAGGATCCAAATTATAAAAAATATGTTGAGGAAATGCTGACTGCATACAACAATTTGGGATGTTTAATGAACTCTGAAATGCATTACCTTCATTCACATCTTGAATTTTTTCCGGAAAATCTTGGGGCCTTCAGTGAGGAGCACGGTAAGAGGTTCCATCAGGATATCAAAATAATGGAACAAAGATACCAAGGTGTTTGGAATGAAAATATGATGGCCGATTACTGCTGGAGCCTACAACGTGACACTGTTAGAAAAATCTGTATTAAATTTAATACAAATGTATATGAAGTCATTTGCATACACGGGAATTGAAATTTAATATACATTAAAATATGAATAGCTGTACACTTTATATTAAATTTAATATACATGTCGGTATAGCAGCGTGCTTGAAAACTCAAAGTGCTTTTATTTCTTTAAATCTTATCAAATATTCGCAATTGAAGTAATAATCTAGAAATCGTCGATTGAATTGCTTTTTATGATTAAAGTGCAACGTACAAGTGGAACTCTTTCCAAAAATTGCCCTGAATTGTAGAAATTTAATATGGGTATAATTGAATGTAGGTTAGGTCTGTCATTTCTTTACGTAATTGAACTTTTCGACTTAAAATCCAATTTTATTTTTGATTAATTGCAAGAAGGTATCATGATTTATTATTAAGAATCGAAAATTACTGCTAATCTTATTTTGATTTTGTGTAAAATGGAATTATCTGAGCGATTATCATGATTGTATATGAAATTTAATAAACACGTACCTTAATAGGGATTTCATATGCTTGAGATATTAATTTTAATATACATTGGTATTTTAAATTTAATACTATTTTTAACAGTGGATACTAAAATGCCACATAAACGAAGAACCATTCGCAGATCATTTGAAACGAAAAAACACGTTATTCCGAAAAGAAAGGATAAGAATTGAGCGAGTTATAAAGAAAGAATGTCGTCAGAGGCAAGGGGACTCACGCTAAATAAGCACCCCATCGTGAGAGGCGAGAGGACTCACGCTAAACAAGCACCCCATCGTGAGAGGAAAGGGGACTCACGTTAAAAAAGCATCCCATTGTGAGAGGCAAGAGAACTCACCTTTAAAAAAAAACCCATTGTGAGAGGAAAGGGGACTCACGCTAAACAAGTACCCCATTGTGAGAGGCAAGAGGACCCGGTAAGGAGAGAAGAATAAAGAAAAACTAATATTTTCAGATATAAACCAAAGAGTGAGCATTATTGAATTTTTTTGAATGTGCTAATTTTCCATCGGGAGAAGTGCCCAACGAAAGAATAGGTTTATCTCCGAAACCAATTCTTTTCTATTTCCTTAACGATTGCCATTTGTGTTGTGTTCCCTACAGGCGAACATATTTTCCATTTTTTTAATTCCTCTTAATGCGAGCAGTAGATACACCTCTCATGGTTATTTTTAATTTCATACTTGCATGCTGTATTTTCGATTATTTTAATTCCTTCTAATCTGTCCACAAAACATCTGCACTTGCATAGTTTCTATTCGTTTTTGTGAAATATAAGTTTCGATATTTCAATTGTTTTGTCTACCATAACGGTGGAGTGATTTTAAGAATAATATTTTATATTATCTTAACTTTTCATCCTTTATCTATACCGTTTTCTGCTTACCACTTTTTTCTGTATTTGACTTTGAATTTATGGTTTAGGTTAAATTTTTGCAAGTTGGCCACTAAACATCTCCTCTCTCCTCTCCTCTCATTAACCCTAAAAACGATTTCAGATGTTTAGCAGTCAAGTTGGAAAAATTTAACCTAAACCAAAAATTCAAAGTCAAACGAAAAAAAATGGTAAGCAGAAAATAAAAAAAATTTGGGTTTCGACTATGCTGGACCAATATTACTACAATGTTATATAGATCGTTTTTTTTCACTCCGTATACTTTTTTTGTGTGGCTGTGCAATCCATGCAAATTTGCGCAGCAGTAGTGCATGTTCCAAGACAGATTTCATATGATATCAGTCAAAATATGTTTCTGTTCGATATATTATTAAAAAAATGTTCACATAATTTACCCAAATACAATACTTATTTATTTAAAAAAATGCATTTATTTCAATTCACAGTTTCGCCTTAAAAGTTACATTATTCTATTCCTTTCTATTATTTCTTTGACACTTCATCACTTTTTAATTCCTTCCAATATGCTTCCATTAACATTTTCTGAGTGGATTAAAAAGACTAGCTTTTGCGTCTTCAAAGTGACATTATTCTCTTTCTTTCTATTCTTTCTTTTGCATTCCTCCATTTTTTAATTCCTCCCAATACACTTCCATTAAATGTTTCCAAGTCGATTAAAAGGAATAGGTTTTTCTTTTTTTTCTACTCGTTGGTGGAACTTTCGATGAAGGAAAATTCACGTATTAATGGGAATTCAGATTCTGAATTTTTTTGAATTCTTCTCTTCTTACCGAGGACTCACGTTAAAAAAGCACCCCATCGTGAGAGGCAAGGCGACTCACGCTAAACAAGCACCCCATTGTGAGAGGCAAGGGGACTCGCGATAATCAAGCACCCCATCGTGAGGGGAAAGGGGACTCACGTTAAAAAAGCAACCCATCGTGAGAGGCAAGGGGACTCACGCTAATCAAGCAACCCATCGTGAGAGTCAAGGGGACTCACGCTAATCAAGTACCCCATCGTGAGAGGCAAGGGGACTCACGCTAATCAAGTACCCCATCGTGAGAGGCAAGGGGACTCACGCTAAACAAGCACCCCATTGTGAGAGGCAAGAGGACTCACGTTAAAAAAGCAACCCATCGTGAGAGGCAAGGGGACTCACGCTAATCAAGCAGCCCATTGTGAGAGGAAAGGGGACGCTGTAAAAAGGAGAGCATTGAAGTAGATTATATGGCATTGAAACAATCGTACACTTTAATGCCTATAAATCCAAACAAATTCCGTTTTTGTCCGAATGCGCTTATTGGCATTAAACAGTTTTCGTTCGAATCATTTTGAATCACACAAAAAAATTATGGCATTAAAGTGGCTTCTTTGTGATACCATTTAATGCTTTTTCCGACCGGATATATCGAATACAATCAATGCATTCGAATGCCGTTAAATCAACATTCAGACAAAAACGGAATTTGTCTTGATTTATAGGCATTAAAGTGCACAATTTTTTCAATGCCATATAATCCACTTTAATGCTCTCCTTTTTACAGGGGACTCACGTTAAAAAAGTAACCCATCGTGAGAGTCAAAGCGACTCACGCTAAACAAGCACCCCATTGTGAGAGGCAAGAGGACTCACGTTAAAAAAAGCAACCCATTGTGAAAGCTAAGAGGACTCACGCTAAACAAGCACCCCATCGTGAGAGGCAAGGGGACTCACGCTAAACAAGCCAATAACAATTTCTCAACTATTGTAGTTTTTTTAATTTTACTGCAAATCCTGACGTGCTGGCTCAATTCTGCGAATGGATTCGTGTTCAGCGACCCCAAAAACACAAAGTACACCTATTAGAATCCCCGTAGACTCCCAAAACCATTTTGTGGTCCTATGTAATGATTAGTGTACCGCAAATGTTCTGATAATTAAATTATGTACATTTTTATAAAATGATAGTCATTTGATGGTATAAAAATTCTATTATTGGAATTACATATATATTAAATTATAGAAATAAATTTACTTAGACAATTAATTGAATTAATTGTGTGGTTTATTGTTTTTATAAATTAATACAAAAAGGAATAGACTTTGCTATTATGTACATAACATTGTGCTAAGTTGCTTATGGGGCAAAATACGTCAAGTGTTTCCACCTCAAATTGTTTTTTTTATCGGGTTGAAACTTAGCAAAATTATAGTCCTAGTGGACCTATATTAATTCACAAAACCATAGATCCGTATATCAACCGGTTGTCAATATACAGGGGCCTGAATTTTTCACTTTTTCAGGTTCTTTTTCACCTTCATATTAGTGTAACTTCTTTTAGGATTATCCGATTGGACTTTGATTATAGTGTTTTTTTTTCTTTATGATTTTTTTTTGAAAATCAAAATTAAAATTGATTATTTGAAAAAAACCATATTTAAAAAAAATGGTTTTCTTCTACAAAAAATAGTTTTTTTCACTCTTTGAATTCATGTAGAAGAAAAAGTGGACTGGAAATAATTTCATGGTCAAATTGAGATTTTTACGCTCGAGGGGACCGCGTTATGATTATAATATATACGTACACACAAAAAATGATCGCAAGGTAGTTAAATGTAAGCTTAGATAATAATAATAATAATAATAATAATAATAATCATGTGGGTCTGTCAAACATGTTTCTCAAGTCTGCTGGATTAAAATCGGAG
>CAKNYM010048152.1:153226-167643 GCA_932195095.1 Andricus curvator | reverse complement strand
AATAATCGAGGATTAACATCTTAATCAGAGTTGGTGAAATCGGCCCTAAATTACACAGTTTAAATTGGATTCACAATTTTCATAACTAAATAAAACAACAGCAACTCAACTCAAACAAAATCAGACTGAAAGGACAATTGACTCCAAAAACAAGATATTTCCACGACAATTAACTACACAGACAATTTTTTCGTTTTTCTTTTCATATTTGTTTCAGCAAGAAGATAACCATGGAGGAGAATCAGATGCGAAAAAAAACGAAAGAACAGGAACTTGAAGCAAAAAACTAGGGACGATTGTAAAGAACTACAATATGAATTTCGCGAAGGATTAATACTTGAATTTATTTACATAACATATAACCTTCTTGACAACGAAAAATAATTTTTTACAAAACTTTACAACCTCAGACTCCAACACACAAATTTACTCATAATGAAACCGAAACATAATTATTGACTAGATTTAAAATTATTAAAGCAAATCTCAAGATGAAAATATCAGATTTGAAAACTTTTGTTTAAATACCTTTTTTTAAGACTATATCAGACTTCGACAAAGACATTACAAAAGCTCCAGGTATACACCCAAAAAACCCCCGCGATGGAGGGGGAGTGTAACAGAATTGTTACCATAACAAGGGACTCGGCACGGCCCTGCACGAAAGGGTTGCCGGCGCGCACACGAGACGGAACGGAATCCCCCGAGGGGACCCGAAGTCCCGAGCAACAGCATAGCAGTTGTTCAGTCTCTGTTCATTCGGCTCACCGTCGACTAGTTTGCCTCACGGCTACCGTGTCATTTTCCCCGCGTGTAAAGCACTAGATCTCCTCACCATCGCTCTCGAGCCGTCGTCGATCTGTTCGCCATCGCTCTCGATCCGTCGTCGATTTGTTCGCCATCGCTCTCAATCAATCTTGGAATAAGAAATCTCCGCCACTCTTTCAACGGCCCTTTTCAGGACCACCGTACCGTCCACGCAATCACATTATTTGTGATTAGCAACTCTCCGCCACGGACTGTCGGTCTCCAACTTGTGAGTGGCAATAAATGTTTGTTATTTGAATGTCGGCCTTCTTTACTGTGTTAACCCTTCTTCTCGGCGTCCTGATCCCATTTTCCCTCCTTGGTAGGCAGTCCCGTCATAAGATGTTGATAAATTTTCTACTAAGCCATTTCTATTGTTGAGAATTTGCGTGAAGAGTTTAGATATGGAGTTAGTTAGCGCGATCCATCTATAGTTGGCCGGGTCACCTTTTCCTCTCTTTTTGTGAGTCATAACGGCCTCTGATTCAGCCCAAGCGCGAGGCACCTCCTCCGAGTCTAACACTATAGTTCTCTATATAAAGACACCAGTTCTGAGGTAACAAGTTATAAAATTCATTCGGAATTAGAGCAGGACGATCATGATCTAATTGTTTCTAATTGAGCATGATCATGTTTGATCCCGAGCAAGATTGGACTAATATTACGATGCGAATGACTAGATCCAAGAACAATGATATAAGTATATCTATTAGAAAATAACATAAATTTATGTAATTTGTTTATGAAAACTTAATCATGTAATTTTATCGAAAAAATCCTATAGTAAAGAGCAGATATTAAGACGTAATGTTCCAAATGTCCCAAAAAAACTTAAAAAAGAAAATATAAACGATGAGGGATCCGGTTCGGGTCCCTCATCCAAACCACCGTCAAAAGAGGGAGGCTCCGTAGGCGGCAACCCTCCAGAGCCGGTGCGAAATAGTGAAGATGGTGGAGACAATTATGTCGAAGCCGTGGAAGAGCAGCTAACTGAACTCTCCATTGGGAAGAGGCACCGTAACGGTGCACAAAGAAGGAGAGCCCGTAATGCGCAGCTCGCAAACAGCAGCCAAGGCTCCTCACAGGGGGCAGTGGCTGCGGAAACATTACCCGGAGCAACTCCTCGGGCTTATTCTATAGGCAGGAGGAAGAAGGGGTCCGGAGAAACTCCCCAAACAGGAAGTTGAAACGGCAGAAGGCTCTGGTAACACAGGGCCTTACTTTCGCGCAGATGGTCAACAACGCCCTGGTGAGAGTTGTCGTTGCGTCGGGTCATCCTGATAACTGTCTAACTCTCGAGGATTTGGACAGGTTGGAGGATGAAATCTCAAGAGGCTTTGACGCGTCACCTCGCGAGGGACGCGCCCCCAGATTCAACGACATCTTCATTAGGTCGGGGGCCATCTTTGTGGAGGCCGCGGACATCTGGTCGCGAGACTGGATTGTGGAGAAAACCTGATTCCCGGCAACCCCGGGAGTCCGACGACCGTTCTGAGGCGCCTGAGCTTTCAGAACCCGTCTCTACGAACTGATTCGTGGAAGGTGTTTTCCGACAGGCAGGGATCCAAGTCGAAGGGGAGAGGCTGGATTGTAGTCGTTGGTCTTCCCGAATTTTCAATCAGAGCCCTTGCGGCTCTAGATTATCGTCCCTATCTAGGGGCGAGTAAGGTTACCTTCCGGGTGACCCAACTGGGATATGCAGGGGTCCCAGAAGCGTCCGGAGGTGCCCCGAACTAGCCTCTCAATGGCTGAGACGGGAATCTCCATTACGCAGATTAATTTGCACCACAGCAAAGGCGCCTCGACGGTTTTAGCCAGACGCATGTCTGTGATGCAGACAGGGCTCGCCCTAATCCAAGAACCCTGGTTATATAATTATCTAAACCAACTTTTTGGAGCGAGGTCCCAAGTTGTTTCTCCTATCTTTTCTTCGACCGTTGATATAATTCAAAATTTGAAAGTTTAAAAACTTATCTTTCTTCGGTCTTACGGTCCAATCAATAAAAAAAACAAACATAAGAAACGATTATAGTTGTTTAAAAATCGTTTTATTCTCTACGTTTCGGCTCTCACTGCGGGCCTTCATCAGGAAAGTTTCCATTTCTAAAATAAATCGTGTTTTATGATAAGTCAAACAAAACTAAAATACAAAAAAAGAAAAGAAAAAACCTACTAAGTAACATAAAATTTTTTTGGTTATTACCTGTCGTTTACATTTATTTTTCGATCATGTTATGATTCCATAAGGTCAAGATTTAATTTTCATGTCGACATTTTTATAATAATTGCCAAATTATGAGCCTCAACAAAAAATTTCTCTTTTGAGAGGCTCCAAACCAATAAGATTACATTTTTAATAGAAGAAAAAAGGTTCCAAATAATAATTAGGACGGTGACAAAACAGATATTGAATTCACATTGACATTTAGGCTATAGTTGATACTAAATTTTGATTTTAATTTTGATAACATTAGAATTTTAGCAAGAGAACAAAACACTTACAAACGACGAATTATTGAATCTATTTTTATAAAAAAATTTACTAAAATTTCAATCAATCTTCAAACTGAAGTATTGAATATTAACCAGATGTATCAATGTATTATACATTAAACTCAATATTAAAATAAAATTTATTTCACAATTTTGAATCCAAGAGCTATGGCGCGCTTTTCTTATCTGTGGTTCAATGAAAATTTGACCTGTACATTATCGTCCATTTAGTATCAACTATAGCCTAAATGTCAATGTGAATTCAATATCTGTTTTGTCACCGTCCTAATTATTATTTGGAACCTTTTTTCTTCTATTAAAAATGTAATCTTATTGGTTTGGAGCCTCTCAAAAGAGAAATTTTTTGTTGAGGCTCATAATTTGGCAATTATTATAAAAATGTCGACATGAAAATTAAATCTTGACCTTATGGAATCATAACATGATCGAAAAATAAATGTAAACGACAGGTAATAACCAAAAAAATTTTATGTTACTTAGTAGGTTTTTTCTTTTCTTTTTTTGTATTTTAGTTTTGTTTGACTTATCATAAAACACGATTTATTTTAGAAATGGAAACTTTCCTGATGAAGGCCCGCAGTGAGAGCCGAAACGTAGAGAATAAAACGATTTTTAAACAACTATAATCGTTTCTTATGTTTGTTTTTTTTATTGATTGGACCGTAAGACCGAAGAAAGATAAGTTTTTAAACTTTCAAATTTTGAACCCTGGTTATACAGGGAAAGGATTTGTGGCTTGTCAGGATGTGGCTCCATATATAAGGGGCCAAGCGATTAAGGCCAAGGGCAAGCATAGCCGTCAAGGATATGGATGCGATCTTAGTGCCTAAATTCTGCTCTAGAGATCTCACCGTTATTAAGGTGAGGCTCAGGGGCAGTAGTGGAGAAAGACTAGAGGTATTTATTGCCTCGGCTTATTTCCCTGGCGACGCCGAGGGACCCCCCCCCCCTGTCTCCCAGAGAGGTGGAGACTCTAATTCGGTATTATCAAGAGAAGAACATCCCTCTGCTGTTAGGCTGTGAAGCAAACTGTCACGACACGGTGTGGGGAAGCACAAACATCAATGACAGAGGGAGAGATTTAATTGAATACATAGCGGGCACAGAGCTGGAGATTCTGAATCGGGGTGATACTCCCACATTCCAGGCTAAAAACAGGAGTGAGGTTCTCGACTTGACTCTATGTTCAGGTGCACTGAGGAGCAGGTTAGTGGATTGGAGAGTCTCCGATGAGGAGCCTTTTTCGGACCACAAACACATTGTGTTTTGATTACCCTAGGTAAACCAGTGGTTTCTAATATCAGAAACCCCAGAAATACACTTTGGGACTCATATAAAGAGGAACTCAAAGGGAGGCTTGCGGAATTCCCCACAAGCTATGGTACCATTGATGAGTTGGAGCACGTCGCGGATTTTCTGCGAAGGGCTCTGACAACATCATATGAGAACAATTGCCCTACAAGCACAATTAAGTCTAGGAAGGGAGCAGAATGGTGGAACACCCACCTGGAAAAACTCCGTAAAATTACAAGAATGTTGCGCAATAGGGCAAATAGAACTTAATTGCTTTCGGACTGGGACATCTATAAGACGGCCCAGTGTGAATACAATAAAAACATAAGGAAGTATAAGCAGGAAGATTGGAGGGGCTTCTGCGAGGAATCGAAAAACATTCCGGAAACAGCGAAGCTCCACAAGATCCTGGCGAAAAATCCGGAAGCTCGCCTCGGGCTCATAAGGCTCGACAATGGTGAGTTTGCCGAAGATGAAGAAGCAACGCTGAATCACCGGATGGAAGTTCACTTCCCGGGTTTTCAGCGAATCCGAACCGACCAAGAGGAGGAAGGCCGGGGCCAAGGTGTGGAAAGGGCCGACTGGAATTTCGCCGCTAAGGTCGCTTATTACAAAAAAGTGGAATGGGCCGTAGGGTCCTTCTGTCCCTTTAAATCACCAGGGGCGGATGGCATTTATCCAGCTCTTTTAAAAAAAGGCGTGGATTTAATCGTCCCTCCTCTGGCGAAATTATTTAGGGCAAGTATAGCCCTTAAACACGTGCCATCGGCATGGAAGGATGGCAGAGTGGCCTTCATACCCAGACCTGGGGGGAGGGTTACACTGCTGCCAAAGATTTCCGACCAATCAGCCTAACGTCTTTTATCTTGAAGACGCTGGAGAAGCTGGTCGAGAGATACATTATGGATGAGGTGCTCTTGGCCCCCCCGCTGCATAGAGGGCAGCATGCTTTCCAGGCAAGCTGCTCGGTAGAAACTGCGCTTCATGCTGTTGTGGCAAAATTGGAGCAGCAGTTGGAACAAAAGGGGTATGCTGTGGGCGCTTTCTTGGATATAGAGGATGCTTTTAGCAATACTCCTCCAGAAGTCATCTGTCGAGAGGCTTTGAGTTGTGGCGTGCCGAACCAGCCAGTATGCTGGATAGGAAGCATGCTACGCCGAAGAAGACTTGAAAACAGGTGGGGTGAAGGCCTAGTAAGGTGGGATAGCTCCGCGGGGTTGCCCACAGGGGGTGTCCTGTCGGCCCTCCTGTGGTGCATTGTAGTGGACAACCTTCTTCGAAGGCTAAATAAAGAGGGGTACAATACTCAGGGATATGCGGATGACTTTGTAATCCTTGTTGGGGGACTCATTTGGAAACGCTGATCATTTTCACGAGAAATTATAAAGTTCCCAAAGTTGACGCTCCTGTATTCTGTGGTGGGAAGCTGAAGTTTTCAGATTCAGTGAAATATCTAGGAGTAATCCTAGATGGCAAGCTGAACTGGGCAAAGCACCTGGAGACCCAATGCAGGAAATTTGTCATGACTTTTTGGATGTGCAGGAGAGCCTTTGGGTTAACGTGGGGGCCAGGGCCTAAAATGCTTGCATGGCTCTAGTCTGCTGTCTTAAAACCCAGGCTCCTACATGCGGCCGTGGTCTGGTGGCCACGGGTGGAACTTAAAACTATGCAGGACAGGCTGCGAAGATTACAAACGATAGCATTTAGGGGTTTGACTGGAGCAATGAGGACTGCGCCCACAGCGGCGATAGGATTCATGCTCTGTGAGGAACCCCTACATGTTGCGATAACTGCTAGAGCAGCACACGCGATGGGTCGCCTGGCAAGAGCAAATAGATGGACTCCGTGTACTAGACACACTAGACTCCCGAGTGATATCAGCGCACTGCCAATTCTACAGATGAGGCAAGATAAAATAACAAAACGCTTCAACGTCGCCAAAGCTTTCCGCGTCTGCAGCCCAAGCAGGGATCTGTGAAAAGCAAATGGTAACCCGCTTCTCCAGGGGGAAATCTGGTATACAGTTGGCTCCAGGGGAGAGGGAGGGTCAGGAGCAGGAATTTATGACAGTAAGAGGGGGAAAGGGATAGGGATCACACTTGGGCGACACGCTACTGTCTTTCAAGCGGAGGTCCTGGCCGTCCTTCGCTGTGTTGAAACACTAATAGAGCAAAACGCTGCTGGCAGACAGATTACGATCTGCTCGGACAGCCAAGCGACACTCAATGCAATAGGGAAACCAGACATAACATCAGAACTGGTTTGGGAATGCAAAAAGGCGTTGAACCAACCTGCAGAAAAAAACAAAGTGGCTCTCATATGGGTCCCTGGTCACACAGGGATCAAGGGCAACGAAAAGGCGGACATAGGACCGGAACCGGTACTGGGAATAGCGTCTTGCTGTGTCGGAATGGCCATTAAAAGCTGGATCCGAACAAAACACCGGGAATGCTGGGAACAAACCCAGGGTTTCCGTCAGGCGAAATCCATCCTGGGTTATACCTATAGGATGGGCAGAGCTAGGGAAATCCTGGGCTTAACTAAGATAGATATAAGGACAGTGGTACGGACCCTAACAGGGCACAACCACTTGAACTATCATATGCACAAAATGGGGTATAACCCCACAACAGAGTGCAGGAAATGCGGCAGGGATGGCGAAACATCCCTGCATGTATTATGCCAGTGCCCGGCATTAGCTAGGTTCAGGCAACAGACCCTCGGGCCCATTTTATGGATACATAGGAAATTGCAACGCGATCAGTGGCCGACATACTGGACTTCGTCAAGAGGTCTGGGGTCGACTGCTGAGAGTGAATATGTAAGGGTGTGGCACAATAGGCTTTATAGCTTGAGCGCCAGGGGAGCTCTTCATGGGCTTCCCATCCGCAATAAAACTAACTAACTAACTAACAAATTGTAATGAATTCATTCTGTGCTCTTTTTTAAAAAATTTTCAAAATTTAGTTAGCTTTCACGCAAATTAAAAAAATGTTTACAATTCAAATAAAAGTTGTTTTTTTTTTTAATTCTAACAATTATCGGGGAATTTCACTTGTGCCTTCGTGCTATAAGATCCTGTACAATGTAATCTTAAGTAGACTAACTCCTTTTGCCGAGGAAATCATTGGGGTTTACCTGTGTGGATTCCGCCGAAACCGATGTACAAGCGATCAAATGTTTACAATTAGACAACTGTTAGAAAAGAAATGGGAATTTAATGAAGCAGTACATCCGCTATTTATCCATTTCAAAAAAGCTTACGAATTTATTATTCGCGCACGAATGTACTGGATCCTAGAGTTCTTGTGTGTACCAAGAAAATTAGTTAGACTTATCGAAATTTACTTAAGCGGCAGTAGGGGTAGAATACGTGTAAACGGAAGTTTATCTGAAGAGTTTTCGATCCGCGATGGCCTGAAACAGGGCGATGCACTTTCGTGCGCCCTTTTCAACTTAGTTTTAGAATGCGTGGTCAGACAAGTGCCAGGGTGTCTACCCAAATCCCGGAAAAAAATTCCCTGACAATTCCAGGTTTTTTCCAGGTATCTTAAGTTTTTTCCAGGTACAATTTTTCATAGCATTTCATTTAATTTAAATTCAAATATTCCGCATATTTTAAACGCACTGTCTATGGTTATGGAATTTTCCGTAACTCCAACCCCCTTTCTAGCTCGGTCGAAGCTGACATAGACAGTGCCTAATTTTAAAAATTCGACTCGGAATATGTATAAATTTTCGCGAGTTTATTATAAATAATGTTTTTTTTCAGTTTCTAGGAATTTAATTAATATTACAAGACATTCTTAAATATTTTAGCACGATCGATTAATTAAATAATTAAATGATACTAAAAATATAATAATTTCTTGAATTTGTCTCTAAAGTCCATGAATTTTTTTCCAAAAAATACATTAATTCTCAATCAAACAGTTGGGTTTTTTAACTCAAAAAGATCAATTTTTAAACAATTAGCTGAATTTTAAACTAAGAATGAGCAGTTTCCAACCAAAAAAGGAATAATTAAATTTTCAGTTAAAAAATTAATATTCCACCCAGGAAAAAAAAACAGATTTATTTTTAAAACAAATTCAATTTAACTTTCAACCAAGTAGTTTTATTTTGAACCAAAAAGATGAATTTTCAACTAAAATGATGAATATTTAACTGAAATACTTGAATTTTCAACCAAAAAGATAAATTTTCTACCACAAAAAAGATTTTTCAACAAAATACATCATATTTCAAAGAAATATTTGAATTATCAACTACAAAAAGACACATTTTCAAACAAATAAATGAATTTTGAAATAAAAAAGATCAAGTTTCAACCAAAAATTTAATAGTTGAATTAAAAAAAAGAAGAATTTTAATCTGAAATGATCAATCTCTAACTGGAATAGTTCATTTTTCAAAAAAAATATGAATTCTCAACCAATTGCATTTTCCAATGAAAATAGTATATTGTGCTACAAGTTGAAAAAGCGAGAGATTTAAAACGAGTGTGAAGTTCGCTACCCGAGCGGAGCGAGGGTGGCTATCACTCGAGTTTTAAATCGTCGCTTTTTCAATGTGTGGGACACCATACTTTTTCTATAATTTGTGCAAAAGTGCTAGTTTTTGTTTACCTGTTTTTTGTGTAAAAAGAAGGCGATTTTTATGTCGATTGACGCAACAATGACAATGTCAATTATCAAAACCATGGCAGTAATAATAAGCTGTTTCTCACTATTGAATATTTGGTCCATAAAGTTGAGGGCTTCAAAATTTCCGATTTTTCGTGAAAAAAACCAAGCACAGTATTTTCGGAGAAACTGACGGTGTTTTTTTGCTTTTGCCAAGTGACAAAAGTACATACAAAATACACAACTCGAGACTTTTCAGGAAATTGATTTTAGGTTAGGGACGACAGTCGGAAAATAGAATGAAGTTGGCTGCGCACGATGAACGAGTACACCCGAGGCAGCACGAACCCACCCGAAATAACATTTACTTTTGTCACTGTGCCTCACTTTTATCACTGTCCATTTACTTTTTCCACTGCATCTGTCTACTTTTGTCACTGTTGCCCGGAAAGGTCGGCACTGCGCATGCGCCACGTCATCGACCAAAAATCGATCACTTTTTACACCAAAAATAGGTGGAAAAACTGGCACTTTTTCGCGAATTATAGAAAAAAAAAATTATTTGCAACAAAAACAAAACTAATTTTCAAAAAATAGTTAGATTTTCAAACAAAGTAATGAATTTTCAATAAGGATGATGAGTCTCTAACTAGAATCATCAAATTTCCAACAAAAAGATTAATTTTCAACCCAGAAGATTAATTTCTACCAAAAAAGTCAGAACTTTCAACTAAAAAAGATGAATTTTCTACCAAAAAGACGATTTTTCCAAAAAATACATTAATTATCAATCAAACAGTTGTTTTTTTTAACACAAAAAGATCAATTTTCAAACAATTAGCTGAATTTTAAACTAAGAATGATCTGTTTTCAACCAAAAATGGAATAATTAAATTTTCAGTTGAAAAATTAATATTCCACACCAAAAAAAAACAGATTTATTTTAAAAACAAATTTGATTCAACTTTCAACCAAGTAGTCTTATTTTGAACCAAACAGATGAATTTTCAACTTGAATGATGAATATTTAACTGGAACACTTGAATTTTCAACCAAAAAGATACATTTTCTACCACAAAGACGATTTTTCAACAAAATAAATCAATTGTCAAAGAAATATTTGAATTATGAACTTCAAAAGGACACATTCTCAAACAAATAAATGAATTTTGAACTAAAAAAGATCAAGTTTCAACCAAAAATGTAATAGTTGAATTGAAAAAAAAGATGAATTTTTAACTGAAATGATCGATCTCTAACTGGGATAGTTGATTTTTTAACAAAAAATATGAATTCTCAACCAATTGCATTTACCAGCGAAAAAAATGATTTGCAACAAAAACTAAACTAATTTTTAAAAAATAGTTAAATTTTCAAAGAAAGTAATGAATTTTCAACTAAAATGATGAATCTTTAACTGGAATAGTTGAATTTGAAACCAAAAACATGAATCATCAAATGTCCAACAAAAAGATTAATTTTCAACCCAGAAGATTAATTTCTACCAAAAAAGTCAAAATTTTCAACTGAAAAAGATCATTTTCCAACAAAATATTGAATACTTGCAATGCAAATAAAAAAAATTTCCAACAAACAAATTTTCAACAAAATGGTTAAAGTTGCAACTGGAATAGATCAATTTTCAGTAAAAAAAATAATTTTCAGCCAAAGAAAAGACGAATTTTCAACAAAATTGCTCATTTTTCAACCGAGGAGATGAATTTTCTATTAAAATGATGAATCTTTAACAACAACAAAAAATTACTTTTTAACAAAAGATAAACTCTCAACCAAGTAATTAAATCTTCATTCAAAAAGATGAGTTCGGAACGAAGAATGTAATAGTTGATATTTCAATCAAAAAAGATTGAAATTTTTAAACAAAAACAATGGAATTCAACCAAAAAGAACGATTTTTCAACAAAATACATGAATTTTCAACGAGATACTTGAATTTTCAACTAAACCCGATCAATTTTCAACCAAAAACAGAATACTTGAAATTTCACATAAAAAATTGATTTTGAACAAAACAAAAAAAACGAATTTTCAACAAAATAGTTCAATACCCGTAGTATAAAGCTACTTTTACAAATGAAGAATCATTGTTATTCGATTTAATATTGCAATTTACAAAAATTAAGCACGTTCTCGAAAAAATTCCCTGACTTTAAAAGAAATTCCCTGACATTTCCAGGTTTTTCCAGGTATATCAAAATTCCCTGACAATTCCAGGTTTTCCAGGTAGGGTAGACACCCTGAGTACAAGCGAATCCGACCGGTGCTACCCTCAATGGGATAATACAAATTCTTGGGTATGCAAATGATCTCGACTTACTAGGGGATGATAAAGAAACCGTAGCTAAAAATGCAGAAATCTTGATCACAAAAGCCGAAGATATTGGTTTGGAAGTTAGCGAATCGATGACAAAATATACGACCGTCGTCAGATCCGAACAAAGTAATGTAGACGGGGATCTAATGGCCGGAAATATGAAATTCGAAAGGGTTAACGAGTTTATATACCTCGGGTCTATTATAACTAGCAAAAATAACATTAAAACGGAAATCAACGCGCGGCTACACGCTGGCAATGGGTGCTATTATGCAGCAAACACGCTACTAAAATCGCGATTGCATAATGATGAGCTGCATGCTCTCTGCGGGTCAGCAAATATTATTAGAGTAATGAAAGCGCGTAAATTAAGATGGGCGGGGCATGTAGCAAGAATGGGCAATCAATGAACAGTGGCGCAAGTTTTAAGAGGGAAACCAACTGGTGAGAGACCTCTAGGCAGACCGAGAAACAGATGGGAGAAAAATGTAAGGGATGATCTAAAAGAACTAGGACATGATTACTTAAACTGGATGGGGGATGCACAGGATAGAGATGCGTGGCGGTTTCGGGTAGATGAGGCAGTGAACTTTCGAGTTCGAATTGCTAATCGATAATAATAATAATGATAAATAATGGAAACGTATTAATATTTAGAAATTCATTTTATTTTTATTTTAGATACATTTTCGACGACTATGACTTCTTTCAAATTTAAACTATTTTTGAAATCTTAAGCAATTGAAAATATGATTTCATCCTGGGCTAATTTTACTTTCACTTAAATTTTCAATGACAATTACATCCTTCTAATTTTAACTAACCATACAAAATTATGAATGCTTAGAATTTTATTTTATTTAACTTTCAGTTACATTTTCAAACAATATGACGTCCTTCTAATTTTAACTGTTATTGCAATATTAAACAGTTGAAAATATGATTTCAGCCTGTGCTACTTTTTTCAGAAAACATTAAAAGTAGAATTATTTTTGGAATTTAAAGAAATTTAGAAAATTTATAAAATTTTATTTTATTTAACTTTCAGTTACATTTTCAAAGAATATGACGTCCTTCTAATTGTAACTGTTATTGGAGTATTAAACAGTTGAAAATATGATTTCAACCTGTGCTATTTTTTTCAGAAAACATTAAAAGTAGAATTATTTTTGGAATTTAAAGAAATTTAGAAAATTTAAAATTGATCATTTATCTTTAAAGAAAACGGAGTCAACTAAGAATATCTTTCCAATGACTTATTTCTATCATGTTTGGTAAATTCCCAAGAATTATTCATTATTTACACAGTTTTCATTAACAAATTCAGAGTTTGCCTATTTTCAAATTTTCGATGGCTTTTTCCTACGATATTTCTCAAATTTAATAATAATAATTGATTATTTTAACAATTTTCATTAACAAATTCAGAGCTTGGCCATTTTTCAACTAATAGACTTCTGGCTATTTTTCAGCGAATAGGCTTTTGGCTATTTTTCAACGAATAGGCTCAATTTTTTTACAGAATTAACTAGGAATATCTTTTCGATGACTTTTTTGTATGATGCTTTGTACATTTCCAAAAAATTATTAATTATTTAAACAATTTTCATAAGCATATTCAGAGTTGGGATATTTTTCAAGGAATAGGCACAATATGATTACGGAGTAAACTAACAATATATTCTTTAAATGTACAATAATTATGATTAATTTAAACAATTTTCATAAACGAATTCTGAGTTTGGCTATTTTTCAACGAATAGGCTCAGTTTTTTGCAGAATCAACTAAGAATATCTTTTCGATGACTTTTTTCCATGATGATTTGCTAATTTACAAGAAATATTAATTATTTCAACAAATTAAGAATTTGGACATTTTTCAACGAAGGGGCTGAATTTGTTTACGGAATCACCAAGAATGTATTTCCAATAACTTATTTCTACGGTACTTTGCAAATTTACAATAATTATTAATTATTTAAACAATTGCGATTAAAAAATTAAGAGTTTCGCTATTTTTCAACGAATAGGCTCAATTATTACAGAATTAAGTAAGAATATCTTTCCAATGACTTTTTCTATAATGCTCTGAGAATTTTCAAGAATTAATTACTATTTAAACAATTTTGATAAAGAAAATAAGAGTTTGGCCATTTTTCAACGAATAGGCTCAATTTTTTTACGGAATCAATAAAAAATGTTTTTCAAATAACTGTTGCTTTACAAATTCAGATTTTCGCTATTTTCAACGAATAAGCTCAAATTTTTTTATAGAATTAACCAAGAATATCTTTTCTATTACTTTTTACTGTGATGCTATGAAAAGTCTTTCTGATGACTCTTTTCTATGTTGCTTCTATAAATTTAAAGAAATGATTAATTATTTAAACAATTTCCATAACAAAATACAGAGTTAGGCTATTTCTCAAGGAATAGGCTACATTTTTTTACAGAATTAGCTAAGAATATCTTTCCGATGACTTTTTTCTGTGATACTTTGTAAATTCCCAAGTATTATTAATTATTTAAACAATTTTTATAAACAAATTGAGAGTTCAGCTTTAGTTATTATTAATTATTTAAACAATTTTTATAAACAAATTGAGAGTTTAGCTATTGTTGAACTAATAAGCTCAAGTTGTTTACGGAGTCAACCAAGAATGTATTTTCTAATATGACTATTTACTACGAAACTTTGCAAATTTATGTATGTATACCATTAAGCCATTTCCCTTTCGGGGTAGGCGTGACACTACCCGATTCGGGTAGTGTTTCTAGGTTGATTTCTAGGTTGAGTTATAATAATTATTAATCATGTAAACAATTTTCATAAACATATTCAG